>SRPT01000400.1:0-27709 GCA_018360205.1 Claviceps digitariae | reverse complement strand
TTTTTCTTTGAGGAGGAAGAAGAAGAAGAACAAGAAGCGGAAAAGGAAAAGAAGACGAGCGCTAGACCTCATCCCCTTTCACCAACTGTCTACATAGCCATCTCTTCCACTTCCGACTCTCCCATCCATTTTTCTTCCATTCCCAAAACCCCGTCTCCTGCACATCAATCAACACAACTCGGACGCCTACAATGTCCACAGACTCATCAAGTGATGGTTCAGATGGCGCCAGCAATGTCCCAGTCCACCTGTCAAGCGTCTTTCTGGACCACCTGGTCGGCTTTCCAGAGAAGGCATCTGACAGAACGGTGTACGACTCGGAAGCCTCTGACCTTATATCCTCCTCGTCTGGTGAACAGGGAGGCCAATCGATCGCTTCAGCATCACCAGCACCAGCAGCAACAGCTGAAGAGGTTGATTCCAGTTCCAACAGCCGGGCCACAACCCACAGTGACTCGACGGAGAGTATCTGCCAACAAAGGCGCAAACAGACATCATCACAAGGAGGAAATGGAAAAGAAACAAGACGCGGCAAATGTATAAAGAATGAATGCTCGTTGGCAACGTCCGCGGAAGAGCCTGCCACTGATTCTTGTCCTTCTGCCTCTTCTGATGAGTTCCCCAGTCAGTCAGACTAGTCGTCCGACAACGACGGCGCCTCTCACTCTCGAGGCCAGAAATCGCAGCCGCGACGGGGAGGCGATGCAGATGCGACCGCATCATCCTGCAGCAAGAAGCACAAAAATGCCGTCTCGGATTCCAGTAACGGGAAGCGGTCTGCCTCTGAGACAGACGACGAGCAAGCTGGGTGGACCATCTCGGAGGATTGTCTGCTAAGGGGCATGAAGGATGAGTCCACGGACAATGTGTCCTGGGTAGACATTGCCGCGGCACTTCACCGGACCAAGAGTGATGTCAAGGCCCGTTGGAAGGTCATCAAAGATGCAAGAGCTGGACAGGCTGAAGCAGGCGGCCAAGGCGAATGCCAAGATCATGAGGGCCAGCCCACGGAGGCACCTTCATCGAGCAACGATTCCAGCACCAGGACCTGCGAGGCGAAAACACCACCACCAGCATCATCATCATCATCATCTGAGCCATGTGCGTTGACTCGGCAGCATAGGAACCACACCCCACCGAACCAAAAGGTTCATCCAGAAACCACACCCGCAAAGCCCATGCCCACACCACCATGTGCACCATCTCCTCCCCGAAACGGCCATCCCGACCACAGCGTCCGTGCCGATGAGCCCGACAGCGAACTATCCGAACGCATCAAACAGAAACGGTACCTGTACCGAGACATATACGGTTGTCTGTATCCCCCAGCCCTAGACTTGCAACCAGACAGCCTCCTAAACCAGGACGACTGCGCCACCCTCGCCACCATTGCCAGTAAATATGACCAGAATCGCTTGCTGGAAATGCAGGCCAATTTCTTGAACGCGGCGGGGAGGAACATTCCCATATCGTATTTACGAGCCAAGCTGCTCGGTGCGCAGGGCGTAAACAGCCCAGAGGAGCACGAGGAGCAAAACAAGATTGCTAGGGTCAAGAAGTGGATTGATCAGGTTCAAGGGTCCTGAATTCTGTACGAGATATTTGTCAAGAGATGTCAACTACTATGTAAACACAGATTATTTGAATAATGAACCAGGGGGCTTGGTTGCTGCATGTTGGGTGGGAAGGGCGCTATCTCCAACAAAAAAGTGTACTTTTATCGATCAAAGACATCTAGTGGTGTGTGTTCACTGTACGGAGATGGAACTAAAAGTATCCAGTGCCAGAGAAAATAATATACAGGCGTCGTGGTGCGGCGATTGTTTGCCCCCCCTTCTCCCTTATATCTAGCACATGGCACAGCCAAGCCCTCGAAGGATACTACACGTGGAAATGAACCTATAAATCCACAACTTCTCCATAGAATACACAACCCTTGGCGCTTGTTTATCCAGAAAAATCAGACAAGGCAGACTTTCTTGACCATTCAAGAAAATCTTGCTGGACCCCAGACCCCGCCCCTTGCTGTTTTAAATAAGAAAAAAAAAGACTAGACAACGCTATGCTGCATGCAAGAACAAATACATGAGAAAAGCATACAGTCTAAATAGAAATAACGAGCAAACGCCCACAGATGTATCTAATTTTAGGTCAAGAAAAAAATGATTGGCTTGGATCCCATAAACTTTCTTCCGGCTCACAACTTTTGGGCAATGCCACGCGGCTTTTTCCTTTTGTACACTTGTTGATATTTCGATTCCACATGTATTTTCCGTGTTCGTTTTTGTTTTCCAATTCATCAAATGGGATTCTCCATTCCGAAGGGGATGGCTTGCTTTGTTTTAGTCGCGGGATGTGAAATCAAGCCTTTTTTGCTTTGTAAAGTATCCTTGTTCGACGACCCGAGTCCTCGCTTCATCATTTTACCGAGAACAGTGACCAATTCGCAAGCATCGTTGAACATGTCATCGTCCATGCCTTCTGTAGCGTCGTAGACCTCGGTTATCGTATCCTTGGCCAGTTTGCGGCTGGCTTCGGCATCTCTAACGCATTCATACAGGAAGGCCGAGTATTCTGTCTTGACGGACAGACGCAACGAATGAGAGCCCCATAGTAACTCATCTGCCAGTTTGGCGGCCTCTTCAAAGTGTTGGTGTGCCGTGGGGAGGTAGTCCTTCTCGGGCAAGAGGAACGACGGCGGCAACAAGGCTACATGTGCTTCGAATCCTGGAGGCGGACCAATCGGACCACCACCCTCCAAGGGATCGGTAGGCTGTAGAGATGAACATGTTGAAATCATGTCGCCGTCGAAGGTTGTCCCCCTCTTTTCCCGCTCTGCTTCCGCCGTGAAAGCCAAAGCAGCCTCCCTCGCTTCGGGAGTCCAGCTTCCCATGTCGGAAACAGGGGGTTGGTTATGAAAAAGGACAAAGATATGGTGGAAACTGGCGCGTAGCTTATAAGCCAAGACCTTCAATTCGACGTAGTTGCCAACCATGGGAATGACATATTGTTGAAGCATGACCAAGCCTTCGCGGGACAGCCATATAATATGTAGCACTCGTTTCAGAAATAATGGTGACGTGGTAGGATCTGGCTTTCGCGCCTTCTTGGCAGCAACGAGCTGTTCGGCAAGGTTAAGAGAAAGACCAAGAATCTTGAAGAGCATGGATGAGAGAAGGGGATTGTCTTGCTCAACAGCTCTCGCAAGCCTGCCCAGAAACTTCTGGTCAACCTCGGAAGAAGCCATACAGTTCAAGTTAAGCCAAGAATAAGCCCTCGCTCCCGCCCCAAGTTGCAGGTGTCTGTCCTCGATTCTCTATGATTGTGGCTAGAGTCAGGCCGGCCAGTACGATGTAAGGCAAGACAACGCTCTGTGACGTTCTAACAAGAATCACGGATCAGTATCGCACAGCAAATGCATGCTAGGAAGATAGAAGCGTGGTGTGAAGATCGGAACCAGTCGCGAGTAATCAGCCGCGAGTACCGGGTCCTGAGTACCCAGCAGTCTGCCTCGCATGGCACAAGACAGACCGGACAAGAGGAAACAGGGGATTTGCCAATGGCAGGAAGCGCGACAGCTGGCGAGCGGTGATTGGATCCCAAGAGGAAACCCAACAGTATGGTGATGATAATGGTGCAGGTTTTATTGGGGATGGGGACGACAGGATGTAAAGAAGCGTCCAGCGAGATCGTCAAGACTCAATTGGAACAAGAGTCTGAAGTCATCTTCAAAAGACTTTGAAGCAGTTGATCATTGTCGGAGAGTCGGGAAGTTCAGAGGGGACAGCATGAGCGACTAACGCAGCATTAATTAGGCTTGCCAGTGACTTTCCGGCAATTGCAATATCGCGACCCAAGGAAAAAAAAAAAAGACGAGACCGGATTTTTTCCCCACAAGAACACGACGCACTTGGTCAGTTAAATAGCAGGTGAGGTGAGCGACAGGCAGATGGAGAGGTTGTCGAAGAAGACCACGATGATGACACGAAGGCGACGCGAAAGCGATGCAAGAGCCAGCAAGCACTTGGACCACCAGGTCAAGCCTCAACAGTTGGTTGAACGAATGAATGGATGATGAATGAGTGTGAATGAATGACTGGCTGACTGACAGACTTCTGAATGACTGAATGTCAGAGAGGACGAGATCGAATCTGCACCACGTCCGCAGATGGCATTGACCCTGGTCCCGACGACCCTTGACGGCCCTTGACGGCAACCATGCTACGATCGTGGAGGTGGACCTGGAGTCGCAAATTGACCTGGGGGAACTGGCGAATCCGACATAGCCAAAGAGCCGAGATACAACTCCAACAAGGGACCAACAAGGGCCAAGGCAAACGTGTGCTTCAGAATCCTATCCATTGATCCCTGTCGCGGCCCAGGCCACTGCCTGCTCATTTGCTCGTCGGTCTGACCAGGGATCTTGGGCGGTGTGAAGCCGAGAAGTTTGGCTTGGGCCTGCAAGACGCGTTTGATCAGAAGAGAGAAGGCGTACATGTGCATGTACTCGATGCATACGTCTGTATGTAGGTAGGTACTTAGGTAGGTAGGTACAGTACCTAGGTAAGTGGGCATATATCATGTATGCACATGACAGAGATTCGAAGCGGATGGGAAATGAGCTTGAAAAGACAAGGTCGGGTCGGATCTCGACATGGCATCACTTCAGCACCTGGGCAGTGAGCAGCATCCTATGTCCTATGTACCTGGGTACCGAAAGTACCATGTACATGCAAGACGCAGGTGCGGTGCAACCTGCATGTACATACAGTATGCATGGTACATAACGCATGCATACCGACATAAAGTACACATGTCTGTGCTGTGTGTACTTTTAGCAACCCTTGGTTGGCACTTGCAAACCACTCAAGTCTCGACTGCATGAAATTGCAGGTGCGCACACTGACAGGGAAATTGCGTCCGAGAAAAGAGGAGGCCACTTTGACGGGACGGAAGGAGAGGTCGATGAACCCAGACAAGACGGATCTGGTCCCAAACTTACCACGAGGGGTACTGCGTGTATTATTGTTGTCTTTTATGGTTTCTCGATAAGTAGACAGTCAACCGACTGCGTTGGCAGAAAAGAAGGGATGAATCGAACTTGCCAATAAAAAAAATCAAGACATATACAAGGGGAAAAACAAACTCCGTGTCCCTTTGCAATTGCAACAAGCGGCACTCGCGCATGTCAGTCCAAGAAAAATCATCATGTCAACCATCATCATCCATTCATCTACGTTGCAGTCACGTCTGGTCTGGTTTAGGCTGGCTTGCTCCGATCACCACCCCCATCACCCCTGCCTCCTCCCGCCCAGCCTGGCACAACTCAACGGTGAAGACTCGTCCTCGTCTCATCTCCCTCCAGACTCGACGGCCGAGCCATCATGTAAAGCAACAACAATGATTAACCCAACAGGCGTCAAACTACTTCGGAGCATCTTCTATTGATTTCTTTTTTCTCAACTCCATCTCGCTATTATTTCCCATTGTCAGTGTCATCGCCATTGCCATTATCATTGTCGTCATGATGATTATTATTATTATTCCTTAGCCTCATGCTGGATCGGACTCAACTAGTACGTGCATACATACATAGTACATAAGTACGATGAACACGACGGGTCGCGCTTCATGCGACCTTGCAACGAGTATTTGGCTTTCCCAGCCTCCTAATTTTCTCCAATTCTCTTGCCCCCCCCCCCCTTATTTCCCCTCATTTTACCACGCCTGGTCGCACTGAGCCCAAGAGACCAATCAATTAGCATGTTCTAATACGAAAGGCGGTGTGAGTAAATGGTCCGTCCCGAGGGGGGTGGATGGGTAAAGAGGAAAAAAAGAGGGGGCCCCCGCCGGAGGAGAAAGGTTGGGGTTGTTTCCGTGGCAGACTCGTGATTCATCAGAGCAATGACGTCGCCTTTTCGAGGGAGATGATATTCTTCACCAGAAACAAAGCAGCTCTAGAACGATATCTGCTACCTTCATCATTCATCACCGTGATTGATCCATCCTAACATACACTCATATTCAGATATATTATTTTTACATGGACGAGGGACCTTGCGCCTATACTTTCCCGCCCTTCCTTCGTGAGCGGCATGCAATCAAACATCATTATTTCAAACTTGGCCCTTTTAGCTCTGCATCCTCTCCCGACCTTTCCGACGCCTGCTGGGCGTGTTCATCAACGACCCATAACTTTTCTCCTCAGCTCCAACATCATAACGCTCATGCCCTCCTGTTATCACCAGCTTGAGCACATTTCCAAAAGCAAAAGCCACAGACCGCAGCCCTACTGTGACCTTTGGTCCCAATTCCGACACCACTAGATGATTTGACATATTGTCTTGATCTAAAAGTCTTCGACTCTCCTCCATAAGTGGCTTGCCACATGCTGACGTCAACCATACCTCCCAGTGGGGAAACGAGTATTGGTTTCGTCTCTCCATAATGTGCCGTTGCCGCAACCCATGGCTTGCCATGTGCATCGCGCCTTCGTGCAGCGTGACCTGTCTTATGCCGACAACACTCCCATCAGAGAGAACTTGCCAGGTTCCGGGGTTTTTAATCCGCTTCCTCAACTCTCTCATAGACTCGCTTGCGTCGATGGGCTCCTCTGTGCTGCTCTCGGGGCTTCCAAAATACATGACATCAGAATCATTTGTTGGGACATACGTCTGAACCACGCAGTCTCCCGTCTCTGCCTCAGCATAGCAGATTGTAAACGATTTCAACCCTTTGATGACTGCTTCGGATATTGTAGAAGTCGCGTAGGTGCATTGTAATGATTTTGGACTCATTCTTTCCGTCTTTAAACTCCAGACAACGTGGCACTGTTCAACGTCAACAACATCCACCTTTTCGTTTCCCGCTAGAGCAAATAGGCCTAGTGGTGATAGAGTTGCGATTTGACAAATTCTACTGCCTGTGTGTCGACCATCCAGATCCAAATGCCGGGCCTCCCACTGATAGGCCTTTTTTTCTGCCACGTAGACCTCTCCTCGCTTGGACACAACAACGAGGAAAAGCGAAGATTGCGCTCGGTCTATAGACATGATAGCTAGAATTAGTTTGTCTTTCCAATGTGAAAGGCTGAGGCTGCACTTTGAGCGGGAAGGGTGAACAAAGGGGAAAAGGACGGGGTATGATTCTATCATCTTACTTCTCCTGATTAGAGTGCGGGCGAGAATGATTGGTTCGGCACAGATTACTGTTGTCTTGCTGGCAACCGAACCATCAGCTGCAACTTCCACCAACGACCCGTTATGGTATACCAGCGCTATGGTTGGATGTCCAGAATCTGTTTTGTGATTAAAGAAGAACGCTGCTGGCCGTCTGTTGAGAGTATCCAGGAGCACGGAACCGGCCCACATTTGTGTATTGAGGTTCCAGAAAGCCACTCTTGAGGCCGACAAAAGAGCCAGCCACGTGGATGTATCATCAATGGCTATGGACAGCACAGGGAATGGGCACTTGTCGCTGTCGTTACCATCAGCCACAACATAGCTCCTCCCGGATCCACGAACATCCCAGACTCTGACAACTCTGTCGAGTCCAACGGAGACGATGTGCCCGGTTTTGGACTTTCCCAGCATGGCTACATCAAGTGCGTGTCCTCCTCCTAGGGACTTGATTGAGATCGCCGGAAAATCGCCCTGGTCGTCGTTGTTCCTGAGTTCCGTGTCCTCGCCCCAGAGAAGATAATTCATCAGCAGTCGCAGCGCAGCTACGATGAAAATGACGATAAGAACAAATCTCGATAACTGATTGTGAACAAAGTCATATAATGCGGGCAAAAGTGTTGGTTCCTTGCTGTGGGGTATGCGATCCGAATGTTTTTTGACGAACACAAGGGGCTCGAAGACTCGGGCAACATAGCTGTACGCTGTCGGCTTGATAAGTTGGATTACTTCTTGGGCAGTTTCATGGTCCTGATTCCGTATCCAGGACGCATGGCTTCTCGCCTGATGCAGCCCTTGCAAGATTGTGGTTTCCGAGCTTCGAGGGGCTTGTGTTAAATCCGTATTCGTGTAACTCCGCAAGAGATGATAAGATATGGGATCATCGCCAAAGAAATGCCACTGAGCAATAAGCACAAATCCAAGCATGATAATCGTGCCAGCAATTCGAGTTGACCATGCAATCTTTCCCTGAAAGAGGCTGTCAGACCATTTGGTAGGACCTTGAACCCCATATCGTTCATATCTTCGATGACTTTGTCTTTGGGCAGCTTTTGCCAAAGCGTCGCCGAGCTCCATTCGCCTGACATCCACACTCAGAACAGATAAGAAAAACGTGGACAGAAAGAACAAGTCAAAGATAATTGCGACAGCCGCGAAAACGCAAAATGCCGAAACGCCCGGAGAGACTAGCCGTGATAACCCAATAAGAATCAAAACATTTTGCAGTGAACTTGCTAACGCCGTGTGTGCAGTCTGTCCAAATGCAGCGCCAATTCGCTTACTCGTGCTATCTTCAAAGGGCGTGAGAATGACAGCGTTTATAAGTCGGAGTGTGTTCTCCAAGCTCATTGAAAGAACCACCAGGGGGTACGCCGCCTGGGGTATTCGTGACAAGTCGAAATTGAATATGGCACAAATTGTAAAACTGGACATGATGGAAAAGGCTATCTGCGCGATAATAGTAATGATGAGCCCGAATTTTGACTTCACTGCTCTCAGCTTGGATAAACTCATCATGAAATAAACGATAGCCAGGCCATAAGCTAGCGCCAGGCTAAGGATGTCTTTGGCGGACATGGGACGAAATTGGAATTCATACAAATGGCTTTCAGGAAACCGGCCATCGGCCGGATAGAAGTCGAATGTATCGGATACCTTTTTCTGAATTCTCAAAACGTTCTTGTCCCATTCCCGGCCCATTGGCGAATCCTTCAGATAGAGCAAAGTAATGACGATGGCATCTGCAGCAACTAGGCGCCTATCTTCGAAACGCTTTCCGCTGAAGACGACTGAATGTCGAAGCGTTGTATTGGCGAAATTGGACTGATTCTTCCGATTATTTATGGTGGCAAGAACGTCTGGGTCTGTCAATATGCGGTTCCGTGAATAGTTCCAATATATCAATGGTGAATGAAAGAACCACGACTGTGGTGTAAGCCCATTAGCAATATGTAATGCATCGCGTTGAGCCGCAGTCAGAGAGTCATCGACGAATCCATAGGATTGCTTTGTCAGCTCCCGTCGTGGACTGAAGTTCTCGGTATCGCCCAGGAGTTCATTTTGCAGGTCCAATGCCGATGCGAGTAGGTCACGGTTGAGAGCTTCCATGTAGCTGGAGTGGATCCAAATAGACTTCATGATGATATCTGGCTCAATCGTTGGGTCATTTGTAATGGGCTGGGCTCCTGTCCAGACATGATGAGGTACATAAGAGGCGCCGTTCACAAAATCCCGGGTGAATAAGTACGGGATTGGATATATAAGTATTGACGCTACAGTGACCGAAATGAGAACAGCCATGACAACATGGCATGCCACATAGCGGCCATACTTGGCGAAGACATTGCGCAGCGGATGTTCTGGAGCAAGATCAGGAGGCTCTGTAGTTCTGAAGGAGTATCAGCATGTTGAACCCTCATAGTCCCAGTAATGAATGATGTAATGAATGCGATGGACGGATAGAAGTTGGCAGATATGAAGCGCAAAGCCTACCCTCTCAGTGGATACAGTAAGTACCAGATCATGCTATCGTACTGCCAATGACTAGCTAACACACTTTCGGGTAATCGTCTGCTCAAGTTATCCTTGCTTCAGATCAAAAGCTCAGTTCCAATGTGCGGGTTTGGTATGTACTCTCCATGCCCGGGCCGTGCCAGAGTTGGATGCCGTGGATCTCTCTTTCGTATCAATCAGTAGAACAAAACGCCAACCAAACAGACAAATTTCTGAGGATTTGGTGAAGGCAGCTGAAGCTATTCACCCGTGACATTTGATAATATTTGGCGGAAATAAAGTGCGGTCTCAAAGCATTGCCGGCGGAGAATGACTGTACTTGATGAACGCCAGCCGAAGCCAAAGCCAACGCTCGAACTCAAGAGCAAACCCAGGGCGAAAGCTATGGCCAAGCTCCGTGGCCTGAAATCCGGTCAGTTCCCTGTGGCTGTGGCTGTCTGTTGTGGAATCTTGAAGGACCAGAGCAACGAGACGTGGGCTGGAAGTCGGTTCTGTCAAAAAACCGCGCTTCTGTCTCGATGACGGCAGTTGGTCGTACTCGTTCGTACTCGGTGGGATGATAGACGATGCTCTGTAACCAAGAGAGCTCGAATGAACTCATGGCTAACCGACGACCCACGCGAGTAGCAGCGAAAGTATTGAGAGAAGCCCGCTCGACGAGGAAAATCAAGGTTTCAGTAAGGGCTGGCCGCAAAAAAAGAAGACTGGCCAGCTCTGGTCGAATGCGGTCTGGCTGAGGTTGAACATTAGAGACATGTGCTGACGCCAGAAGCTAAGAGCGCTCCGGTCTGGGTAGCACCGCCCAGCCGCGTGTCTCGTACCTTCCAAGTAGCGGCTACTCAAGGTACCAGACGAGGCTCTTTCTTGGCACCAGCTTACAGTAGGTACCTCAGATAGGTATGTAGGTAGGTACTTTAGGTAGGTAATAAAGAAGTAGCTTTCAAATGTTGCACGCTGCCCGAGTTTGTTTTGGCAAGAGGCACCCGAGAGCAGGCATGCGTTGATAGGTAGTTTACGTAATATGGTCGAAACTCGAAAGCATCCAGCAGATTTCAGAATCCACCCAGGTAAGTGCCGGACTGGACAATCTGCTGGGCAAGACAAGTGCGAAAACCAACTGCTAGATACGAGAGGGCTGCTTCGGCGTCGATTGTGCCCAGGGCTTCAGATGCCGCCTACTACTTAGAAGTGACCTTGGTGGTGGCCACATGTGCAAACAAACAACCTTGAAAGTCGAGAGGTGGTGTCTCGGAACAAGAGGTGGCATTGGTGCGTTTTTTTTAAGACAAGATTGGAGCGTCCAGGGTGGGCGCGTCAAAGGCAGGCAGGCACAGGCATGTCTGGGAGCTGCGCCCCAGATAAGCCGAGATTTTTTCTTTTCTTTTTTTTTTTTTCGGCCCCGAAGTTGCACCAGACCAGACAGGTGGACGGCCCCGTGATCCACCACAAGTAGCAAGCATCGTCAATCCGTAACAACGCGCAACGCAACGCCCAAAAGCACACCTGCTCAAATCAAGTAGGATACCATATACCATACCGTTTTTTACTACCGTTGCAGTCGTCCGGCGCTACCTTTGACTTCTCATTTCAGATATGCCGTCCTCCGAGATGGCGTGGCCTGGATATGAGCAAAATGAGCCGGCACTCCGCCATCTCATCACCACGTACTACGAACTCAACAGCTCCAGCATAGAAGAACTTGATTGTGAGCCAAGCCCCCTGGAATTTATGCGCTATGTGTCTCGAAACACTCCATTCGTAATTCGAGGAGGAGCCTCGTCATGGAAGGCCACTCGGCAATGGGATGCTGCCTACCTTAAAGAAGCTCTTGCGGGTCAAAGTGTGAATGTTGCCGTTACGCCTCACGGGTCCGTCAGTCTTTCCATGTGCCACAGTTCGAGCTCGAATTCTCACCTACATCACAACTCCCAGTAACGCTGATGCACCCACATTTTCACCTGGACACGATGCCACCGTTTTGTCGAAGCCTCACGAGGAATCACAACCATTTGAGGAGTTCTTGTCCTACGTCATACAGCAAGAGAAGTCCGCCGGCAGTCCTGAAACTACTGAGGTGCGCTATGCACAAACCCGTTAGTTTCGCTTCCCTATCCTTTTGGCAAAAGCATCTCCTCATCATGGCTGCAACAAACGTTGGCAACGTTGGCAACGAGGGTCAAAATAGGTTTCTGACTTTCGCCTAGAAAACGATAATTTCAGGGATGAATACTCCTGTCTTCTACCTGATGCTCAGAAAGACATTCCCTTTGCACGTATAGCCCTGCAAAAGAGCCCTGACGCCGTGAACCTCTGGATCGGGAACTCCAAGTCTGTGACCGCAGCGCATAAAGACAATTTCGAGAACATTTTTGTTCAAATCATCGGCAGAAAGCACTTTGTACTACTGCCACCCTATTGCCACCCATGTATGAATGAGGCTTTACTGAAGCCTGCCACGTATTACCGCGACGACCAAGGACTGAGCCTTCGACTTGATGAAGATGCTGATTTAGTCCCGTTCGCGACTTGGGATCCTGATTATCCTCAAGATAGCCCGACACCATTGTCCAGATTTGCCAAACCGATGAGAGTCATATTGAACCCTGGAGATATGTTGTACCTGCCCGCCATGTGGTGAGTTGGAATACGGATGACAAGTATTTATCATACAGTGTCACGAACTGATTTGGGTGCCGTTCCCAAAAATTAGGTACCATAAAGTAAGCCAGTCAAGCAGCCCTGACGAAGAAGGTTTTGTTGTCGCTATTAACTACTGGTGAGTAATTTTTTGTCTTGTCTGTATTCTTCGGATGTCCATGTTCACCTGTTGATGTCGATGGCACAGGTACGACATGGAGTTTAGCGGTCCATTGTACCCGGCCGTTTCCCTTATTCGTAGCCTGTCACAGTGCAATACCTAGCGAGTATCAATCGCGGGGTTAACACGACTCCAAAGAGGGAAAATCCATAAATGGGATGCATAAATCGATTCGCTATATATGCAGAATTGACCTTCATTACTAGTCGTCGCGACTTCACCTCTTCTTCTTCTGAGCACTCCGCTTTTGAGCCCTCAGCTCCTTCTTCATGCGCGCGTCCACCATACGATACCGTCCTCTGACGCCCTTAGGACGGCCCTGGACTCCTCTATTCAACCCTCGTGCGACCACTAGCTTGGCGGGCTGTGAAGGCTTTTTACGTGCAGCTTTGCTCAAGAGCTTCGCTATGCTGTCCGCCTTTTCCTTTTCTGTCATACCCTCGTCATTGGCAAGCATATCTGACTTCTTCTTGAGCTTCTCCAATCTCTGCGCAGCCTTTAATTTCTTCCTTGCTTGAGCCTCCCGGACCTTCTTGATAGGTCGAGCGTTGAAAGCCCGAAGTTTCTCTTTAATTGCATTTGCGGCAGCCTTCGTTATGGGCTTCTGGGGTTTATCGTGTTTGCCCTCATCATCAATGAACCACTCTGGAAGGCCATCCTTGTCACGAAATGCGTGCCTATTAAAGCCGTCATCGATCATATCATGACTAGTCTTTTGGCCAGTGGCGAGCTGATGTGCGAGCGTCATTGCTTCCGCTGTGATGATGTCGATATCTTCAAAGTACTGTTAGCGCCTTGTAACCGACTTGCGGCATTTGCATCATGTACTCACCGAGCTTTCCATCCGGAAGACGCTTTTCTTCCACCCAATCTTCCTCTTTATTACTCTTGACGACTTCAAAGTCACTCTCTGAGTCGATATCATTGCTGCCCTGTGTCTTCTTCTGAACGCTCTCTTTCTTGCCTTTGCCCTTGTCAAGTCGGTCCGGCTGCTGCTTTTGAGGCCCAGCGTTGCTGATTGCACTCTTGGATTTCATGTCTGCCTCAACTCCCTGCAAAATAGGGCCAGCAATATCCTTAAACAGGTCTTGTGCGAAGAAGGCGGAAGCGCGCTTGGATAAACCGTCTGAAGATGGGGCACTGTTGTCGAGATCAGTCAAGAGCCGCTTGCTGGGTGCATCATCTTCATCATCGGAAGAATCGTCCTCCTCCTGGTAATCGCTAGACTCGGATTTCTCAGCAGCTTCATCAGCAGATAGGCCCTCCCATTCATTATCATCACGCTCTTCCCTCGCCTTCTTCGCTCGGTATTTTGCGTCTGCCTCCGCTTTCCGCTCCCGATAGTCATTGTACATCGAATCAAGCTCCCGCTCTAGTAAATCTTCCTCTTCGTCCGTTTCACTGTCCTCAACAGGGGCCTTCTTTGCGCCATCCACAGTACTTGCTGTCTGAGCCTGAGAAGGCACCACTACCATTTTACCACGCGACAGTCTGCGTAGTGCATCTGATTTGTCTGCAGTTTTCATTGAAAACATCGCACCCTCTCCGATCGGTCCTGATTCTTCCATTCCGATATCCATAGGTGCAATCATGTTGAGTTGCATCCGAACAACATCTCGCTGTTTCTTCTCGTTTTCTTTTCGCCTTTCTTTCTTCTTCCTTGCGTTCTCCTTTTCCTTCATTTTTTGCAGTTCCTCTTGCATTTGGAGCTCTTCATCCATTGACTCAACTTGAACCACCTCCTCACCAGCTGGCGGCTCTTCGTCCTTTTTAGCTTTGGTCGAGAGACCAAATATGTCTCTTACTTTGAGTCTCCATCTAAGGAGGAGTTTAAAGTCTTTCCGGCCCAACACTTTAAGATCTCGGCAACTAGTTCGGATTTCATCCGTTGTTTCTGGAAGCTTATCCAGCGCAGCTAAAGCAACATCGCCGTTTTTTGGCTGCTCAAAGCTGAGTTTATTGCAAGAACCCAATATTTTGATGGGATCCATGGTTTGAATAAACTCGCTGGCGGGGACTTCTTTAAACTGTATATAATCGCCTTCTTCGTAGCCATCTCGCTTGCGCTTCTTAACTTCAGGATTGAAAACCTTGGCTTCATGGTTTGGCGTCGCACCGGTCAATTCTGCAAAGACATAACGTGGGTCGAGAAATCGGGGGTCGATGCGCTTAGGGGCTTTAAATCCTCTGCAAACAACGAATATTTCCGCAGACACGTTTCGAGACGACGGAGGTTTTGTGGCTTCGACTTTGGTGAACAATTGGTTCAACACCCAGAGTAATGGATTATAATCTTTCGATCGAAAAACTTTCGTCACAAATGTTCCTCCTTCGATGAGAAATTCGGTCGCCAATTTCATGGATTGTAAAGCCAGTTCAGCCTGGTTGAACGAATCCTGGACCCATGCCGTACCGACGTTTGGAGCACCGTCGTGCAAAACCGTGTCAGCTTTCCAGGTCTTCAGGTGTTGTCGAATAGTGGCACGGCACTTTTCTGTGGTAATGTCGCTCTGGAACGTAATGACTCTTGGGATTGGCTTAATCGGGGATAAATCAACGCCGACGATAAGACTATTGACGGGCATCACCTCGGCCGCAACTTGACACCACGACTTTGAAATGAATAGGAAGTCAGTTCTGGTTCCTTATTTTGTGACGGAGGAACACGAGCCAATTACTTACGCCTGGCGCAGCGCAAAGGTCCAAGAGGACTTTACTCTTCTCCAGAAATCCATACTTCTTGTTCAATTGGATCAATTTGAAAGCCGCTCTAGCACGATATCCTTTCTCTTTAGCAAGTTTATACCACTTGTCCAGACGGCCCTTGCCGTGTTTCTTTTGAATCGCCATGGCGGCGAATTAAGTGTTGATATGATGCTTGACATATTCCATATTCGAACACGGCCTATGAAATCTAAGAAATTTTGATCGAAATCTTGCTGATAAGACTAATCACGTGGCGATAAGCCTATCCGGGTTGTATTTTCTGATGTTACCCCGGCCCTCAAAAGGAACTTACTAACCTAAAACGACCGCTTTTAGTGGAGCAGCTGGAATTACGAACATCAGGTAACCATCCAACCCCATGACATCAATATCATGGACATCACGACGTCCCTTGCCGAACTTGCTTGAATGTTAAAGTCACATAACGCTACGTTGCCCTTCTTCTTTCAGGGCCCAATGCATGGTCCTATGCGCAACTCATGATTCGCCTCAGACCAGAAACATCCGCTGCGATGAGCGGGCGGGCGCTTGCCGCAGGCTTCCGGCCATCGACGCGACGCGCATCCGTTCAGGCAGTCCGACAACTGCATCGAATGCCCTCTGGAGGACTTTTGCGCGCTGATGCTTCGATTCGAGCGACCAGGAAACGAATGTGGTTTCAAGGCAACTCTTTTCACAACGCTGTGATTGCCCGAAATGCTTCATTTGCCCGATTCTTGCCAAAATTGATATTGAAGTTTGCGAGAATACCTGCCATGTTCGGCGCATTCGCTGTAGGAGCTTTCGCGTGGGTCCAATATCAAGCAAATCGTACGTCGGAAATTCTTCTGGTATCTTTTTAGTTTCGCTTTATACTTACCCAAAGCAGAGGCCGGTACTTATGCCGTCGAGCTTTTCAACACGACAAGAAATACAGTTTCGTCAACAGCGACAGGCTGGTTTGATACGGCAATGGAAGTAGCGTCACAGACTCGCCAGGGGTGGGACAATACGAAGGAACAGTTGGAGACTCCTGAATGGCTCAAAAAAATCCTGCGAGTACAGGAAGATACTGGCACTGGCGGCTCAGGCGGCCAGGGTGGTGGCGGAGGTCCCAAGCACAGCACGTCAGGTGCTGCTGTAGCTGTAGGCGCTTCCGCTGCTGCGTATGGATATGAAGAGTCAGCCGAGAAAGATCCTCGTGGTCCTGAGGAAGTCGCCAGAGATGATCAAATGATGGTTTTGACGAAGAAGATGATTGAAATTCGAAGTATACTACAAAAAGTCGGGCAATCTAGCTCATTAAACTTGCCTTCAATTGTGGTCATCGGCTCCCAGTCATCGGGAAAGAGCTCTGTTCTTGAGGCCATCGTCGGTCATGAGTTTCTTCCCAAAGGATCAAACATGGTAACACGACGGCCTATTGAGCTCACACTAGTGAACACTCCTGAATCAAACCATGAGTACGGAGAGTTTCCTGACTTAGGGCTGAGGCGCATCTCGGATTTTAGTTCTATCCAAAGAACTCTTGCAGAGCTTAATATGGCAGTATCAGACGCAGACTGTGTCTCTGATGACCCCATTCACCTTACCATTTACTCTCCAAACGTTCCCGATCTCTCTCTCATTGACTTACCCGGCTATATCCAAGTTGTTGGACAAAATCAGCCTTTCCAGCTCAAGCAGAGAATCTCAGAGCTATGCGACAAGTATATACAGCCTCCCAATGTCATTCTCGCCATTTCAGCCGCCGACGTGGATCTTGCAAATTCAACAGCATTGCGCGCCTCGCGCAGAGTTGATCCGAGAGGAGAAAGAACCATTGGGGTTATCACAAAGATGGATCTTGTTGATTCCAATCGTGGCGCTGCACTGCTCAATGATTCACAATATCCCCTCCGGCTTGGCTACGTCGGCGTGGTCTCAAAAGCGCCATCTGCGCATGGCTTGTTCAAGATGGGCCCGACGAACTTAATGACAGCGATCGCGAAGCACGAAAATAGCTTCTTCTCGTCTCATCCTGTTGAATTTGGACCTGATTCAGGAGTCGACGTGGGGACAACAACGCTGCGCAAGAAACTGATGCATGTTCTTGAGCAAACTATGTCCGCTAGCTTGCAGACGACCAGCGACGCGATACGGCAAGAGCTAGAAGAAGCCACCTATGAATTCAAGGTGCAGTACAACGATCGGCCTCTATCGGCCGAGTCCTACTTGGCAGAGAGCTTGGACACCTTCAAGCACTCTTTCAAGAAATTTACAGACGAGTTTGGCCGGACACAAATGCGCGAACTTCTAAAGAGCGAGCTGGACCAGAAAGTTTTGGATTTATTGGCTGCCAGGTATTGGAACAAACCCATCACTGATCTCTCGGTGGCTCCGACAGAGCCCGACCACATTGCGGATCTCCCCAAGGCGGAGCCCAACTCATTATACTGGCATCGGCAACTCGACGCGTCAGTCTCGGCGCTCACGAAGCTTGGAGTTGGGCGGCTGGCCACCACGATTGTGGCATCTTCTCTGCACGGCCACGTGGATAAACTTCTCAACAATTCCAACTTCGCAACACATCCGTTTGCTCGACAGGCCATTGTGGATGCAGCGTCGGCAATTCTCAACGAAAGATTCTATAGCACCAGCGATCAGGTGGAGAACTGCATCAAGCCTTTCAAGTATGAAATTGATATTGAGGAGCGTGAATGGTCTCAGGGACGACAGCATGTTGGAGAAGTACTGAAGAAGGAGCTGCATGATTGTGAAGCAGCTTTAGGCGACATCGAATCATCCGTCGGGGGCCGCCGAAAAATGAGAGAGGTCATGAACTTCATCGACAGAGCGCGAAGAGGTGAATTGGTCGTCGAGGGCGATGGGAGAAGTGGTGCCGGAGGCTTTAGCGCGGCTCTTCTCACCAAAGGTTTGTTTTTCCCAGTACTCCATTACAAGTCAATTTATTTACACTATGTGTCTAACGGATTGTAGGACGCGAGGCGGTCTTCCTTCGTGATCGTGCAGACATCATCAAGATGCGCTTGTTGGCAGTGAAGTCCAAACAGTGCAGTTCGATTAAAAACAAATACTACTGCCCAGAGGTATTTCTTGACGCCGCGGCGTCAAAATTGGCCTCCACCGCCGTTCTCTTCCTGAATGTGGAGCTGCTGTCTGAGTTCTACTACAACTTTCCCCGGGAACTAGATCTTCGGCTGGGACGGCATTTAAAAGAGGACGAGGTTGAAAGGTTTGCTAGAGAGGACCCCAAGATTCGTCGTCATTTGGATGTCATTCGTAGAAAGGAGTTACTGGAGCTCGTTCTAGAAAAGATGGATAGCTTACGGCAGCTCGAAGGTCGTGAGCGCGAACAACGAATCACCGGCGGTGGACGGAGGCGCGACGCAGAGAAGCAGCGCGGTAGATGGGGCTTGTTCTGAACCTTGGTCTTCTTTTTCTAGCCTCCACTCTCAATTATCAGCAGGCTAGCAATAGCGTACTACATTTCATAAGTCTATGGATGTGTTTATTTTTTTTTATTTTTTTTTGTTCTCTTTGCGTTTTTTATTTCTTATTTCATTTGTTTCTTCATCGCAATGAGATGGAATTAGTTTCTGTTGTCTAACTATCATGCCCATATACATGCATACGTGCCCCGGAGGATTAGTGTTTGAACACGACAGGCGCTTTGGTTTAGAAATACCCTTCTCAAACGGTCTACATATGGAATTTTATTAATGACGCGCCTCGTATGTGTTTGTGATGTCTTTGGGATTTGAGTGGCGACACATTATACAATTCCATGATGCTGAGTTAAATGCTTTATAGTATTTCATGGTCGAACAAAATCCTACGAGACTGAGACGTAATCTAGATTCAAGTCCTTTGAAATTCTGAAAAAAAAAAAAAAAAAAACGAAACGAAACGAAACGAAAAGAGAAGAGGAAGAGGAACAGGAATAAAATAAAATAAAACAGAACACTTCGTATATGTAGACCTCTCAGGAGTCCACATCAGGCGTGATTTGCAAAGTGACCTCCCACCGAATGTTGCCTCCAACACCATAACCCTCGCCTAACCTGTTCTGAATCAAAGAAGAGACCCGATTGCGCAATTTGCTGAGTGCCACCTCGTCATATCCTCTGGGCACACGTACTTTCAGGTTGGCCATGCAAAGTCCGTAATGCACCTGCCAGAGCTGTGATTCCTCAACCCGAAAAATGGCTGTGTCCGATTCTATTTCTTTTAGAACAGACGTCACCCCCTCGTGTCCATTTGTCCCGCCATACGACATGAGCAACATCAAGCCCTGCGCAATCACTATGCGCAAACCTACACCAAACATGGCCAGTGCAATAACAGCGCAAATCAATCTGTCCAGCCAGGTAAAGAGAGAGATGGAAAGCAATGGGAGTAATGCAATGACTGCTGAAAAAAATAGCGTCAAAAAGTGAAAAGGATTGGATAAAATGCTAGGAAGCGGAGCGAGATATGAAACTCTCATAACTTTGGCAATACGAGAGTGATTTTTCAGTCCATATGCTGAAACGAGCGTGCTGACGATAGCGGCAGCCGACACTAGGTCTATCGATCCAGCAGATACCCGGTCGTGTACGTGTTCATGATGGGCCTCATGGTTACCCAGAGTTTCCAAGAAATGTTTCAGGTTGTGTGAAACAAGATCAAAGCCCCCAAAAAGTAGAAATATGGACAAGGCAAAACCGGCGAGGACCTCGACTCTTTCAAGTCCAAATGGGTGGCGTATACTGCTACGGCGCCAAACCTCAAAGTTTCCTAATACCTCAACAACAACGCACACTGCAGCACTGCCAGCGTCAAAGAAGACCAAGTGAGATAAGGCCATCGCGGATAATGAGCCTTCAGACTTGAAGAATATATATGTGGCGACGGTCAAGTGGCATAGACTCCAATAGAGGCGAGCCCTTTGATCTTTTTCCATGCTCTTCCATGCTTCTGAGATGGTCGGTATTGGTAACGAGGCTGGCAGAACAGGAGGCGGCCTGGGAGGAGGTTCTTGAAATATTTGATGTTGCGTTGAGACACTACTATGCTTATATCTGTGACCGCGACGCTGGCCAATATTCTGCAAATGATTGTCAGTACAAGACGAAATCATTCCATGCTAATGGCTATATAGACGGCATCAAACATACAGATTTTACCGGTGATGTCGAAATCACCTGGGTTTGGAAATTGAAAGGATTGTGAGGAGCATTAGCTGTAGTGCTCTCAGCTGGATCACTGTCCGACCCCATGGTGTACGATGGCGAGAGAAGATGAGCTTCCAGATTTCTCGATGACGGTTGTCCACCTACCCCAGCACCACTGTCTATGTCGTCAACTACTAGAATCGGAAGAGCGTCGGTCCGAGGTCCGGATTGCTTTACGGGATAACCGCCGTCAAGGTGCTCCATATGCTTGGACGAGATGAGCACTTCGATTTATGCGTACAGGTAGTTGATTTGGCGCATCAGCATTAGGCAATGAAAGCCATGATCTGGGTGGGCGAATTCAATGAACAGGCGAGCACGGAGGTAAATCCTACATGTGGCGTTGTGAGTCCAAGTTTATGCAGATGCCATTTGGCGTCATGGAATAGCTCGGCAGCTTCCTGCCCCAGTATTAATGAGCCGTCAATACGATGCGCCCCTGAAACTGGCTGCGCACACGTGACTGGAGGCCTAGCTATTGCAGAGATCCCTGGGGGGGGGGGGCAAAAGCACCAACAAGGGCATAAACATTTCATTACCATTTCTTTATATTGCTTGATCTGCAGAAACATTAAGGAGTTATACTACAAACCTAAATTTAAAACGTCGTTGTGCGCAATTTTTTTTATTAAACGCCTAGACAATCACTCAAACCCTACTAGGTCCCCATGTACAAAACTTTATGGAATGTTTGATTCGAAAATACCTCTTCTACTAGTGCTACATAGATCAAATGATATGCGCGTGTAAGCCTTCGGAGGGAGGGGGATGAGATGCGCTACAGCTCAAAGTATACAGGGTTACACTCAAGGGGCTGACCACCACCTGCAGCTAGCAACGTACAACTGACCTCCCCGACAGCTGCGATTTCGCCTCCACTGCTACATCAAAATATAATTTCACCATCTTCATGCCAACAACAAGCTTCTTCTGCCAACTACCTAGCCAACGAGCCTATGAGTCCACGCACACGAACAATTCAAAACATCGTACGGTGAAATCTTTTGCGTCGATTAGAACGGCATGCTTGTGCACTCGGCAGCGTGCTAGCATGGAGAGTCACGTCAACGATTTAGTCCAAGATGACCATTCAAGCTTGTCCTCGGCGCCCCAACGAGCATCGCCTGGGTCGGGACTCTTCTCCAAGCTCCCGTTCATGCGAGCCTCTGCAGTGACGAACGCGCGCCAAGATATGGACCACGAAGCCGGAGCTACGTCACAATCGCTTCACGCTGTGACACAACAGCACAAGACGCGACGTCGGCGAGGTTCTCTTAGGAAGGCAGCGCTTCTCGGCCGCGGTGCACAGCGGGAACGAAGAGATAGCAAGCCTCTGACGATTGATACTTCTCAGGCCACTGCTTTCAATCCTGTCATCATTGCAACTTCGACCTCTAGCACCGCAGCACGCGACGCTTTAGGCCTGCAGATATCCGACTTTGCGCCGCCCACATCCTCAAAAAGTCAAGAGCCCTTTCGAAATTTTGCTGTTCCAGATCCGCTGGCGGCTAATACAGCGGTCAATCGAGCAGAATCTCAGCAACAACGCCTACAACAAAGTTTATACATCTCGACCACGGACGAGGAGGATGGTCTGCAAATGGCTCAAGGTTCGCGGCCAGCGCCATCCATTGCTTCAGCATCTTCAGGTTCTGAGTCGTACTTTGCAGCCATGGCCTCTGTCCCTCGCCGGAGATCGTTTCAGCAAGCAAAATCTCCTTTATCTTACAGCAATATTTCGAAAAAGGCTCTCCCACCACCTGACTCCGATTGGGATTATTCAGAAACGGAATGGTGGGGATGGGTTGTTCTTACTGCAACTTGGCTTGTATTTGTGGTTGGTATGGGATCCTGTCTGAATGTATGGAAATGGGCTTGGGATGTCGGCAAGACGCCGTATGCACCTCCAGAACTAGAGGACGATCCAACTTTACCGATTGATGGATACTACCCTGCTCTTATCATACTAACAGGCGTCATGGCTTGGGTTTGGGTAGTCGTTGCTTGGGTGGGGATGAAATACTTCCGCCATGCAAAGATTAGTGGCGACTGAAAGAAATTAATAAGAAAAAGAAAAAGAAAAACAAAGAGACAGAGAGAGAACGAGAGAAAACGCTGGCGTGCTCAGTATGTCGAGCATAGGATTGTCCGCTGACTGCCAAGGTCCCTTATGTGCATACGTTCGTATGGCACAAGAGACCTCAGTTCTGAAATCATGTCGGCTTTCCGCCAGCCATGACTCTGGTTGTTTGGCACGTGTACTTGCCAAAGTGTTGTTCTCACAGCGCTCCGCTGTGGTCTCACAGCACCGGCCGAGGTCTCTGAACTGCCCAACTACTACATACTATGAAGGTATATATGTACTCTGTGCGGATTCCCATGCCTCTTATCGCTTGCTGACGTGCTCAGGCAGCGGGGAATATTCGATCCAGATGCATTTCGTTTCAAAGTCTTCAACTTCGTCACCTTCACGTTAAGACGTTGAGAGAGTGGGAGTGCGTGCATTATGTTTCAGCCAGTTAATGGACGATACATATGTATTTGGCAACTCACGGCACTGCGGCACAAGATGGCTGATTTATGTTGTCTTGAGCTGTTCGAATTGAAGAGGAAGGCTCTTGGGTCATCACTTTCACACCATGATTTTCCTGGTGGTTTAACGAAAATGTACTTGGGCTCAGGCATTATGCATGAATTCGTCGCATTTGACACGAGACGATGATCGGTCTGCCTTGATTTAATGTTCCGGTGTATGACTAACCCGAGGATCTTCAAGATCGACGGCCGCTTTGAGAAGCATATGTAACACGACAAGTGAAGTCGGATACTTGGCCTGCGTGGAATCAAAGTCGGAACGCATGATGAACTCATTGTGGCGGAGAGCAATGATAAGCTTTGTCGCTTATGTTCGGCTCACACATCGATCAGTATGGCTATTGGTAACCAGTGCCTTGGCCTGCACGCCAGGCTATTACTGCCTTGTGTCTCAACGCCATGCAGTCGGAGAATATATCGGATTTCTCGGGTTTTCCCGCGAACTCGTAATTTGCTGTGCACTGCGAATCAGGGGGAAAAGCTCTTGCATGTTCACGCGCATATGCAGGGTTTTGGTTCTTGCTGCCATTGTTACTATCCTATATACTCTCATTTGCAGCAGCCGGAATGTTGTTTGCTGGAGTGGGAATGTTTAAATGTGAACGAACATGTAGATTCTTGAATGTGCAAATGCCTGCTCGTAATAGTGGTAGCTCCTGAGACGGTCGAAATGCATCTTCTTTCACCGGTGTTACTCGAGGCACTTGCACCGTGCCGCTTGCCAAAAATCATGCGCGGTTCGTGGCTGAGATGATGGTGACCCTTTTACTACAGTTTGAAGATGGACTGTGTCGGTGTTACGGTTCGCAGCGGTTGGTGTTTTTTTGTTTATTTGTTTACTCCACGCCTACGTGGACAAGAAGTAATTCTCTCTCCCCCCTTCCCCCCTTCTTTCTTTCCAACTCAATATTTTTTTTTTTTTTTGAAGATGTCGGCAACGAGGAAGACGGGGCAAAAGGCAATGCTAAGCCCAGAACGAGTGAATTCCTCCGACGAGTCCACGACAGTGTACAGCCGCAATATCAAGACGATGAACAGCCTGGCGAAGCCTCGATGTATCGATGAATTAATGCATTCCGAGTCGCCACCAGGCCAACAAGGAATTGAACAGGCCAGACATGATTGAGAGCACCCAAGGGCTGCTGGTGCTGGGCCTGGCAGTTGGGACCAGGGACAGGGGTAGCGCTGTAGCATTGATGCTGACCTCATGTCGCGCCAATCCAGTCGCCAGCAGCCTTGGAGCACTGGAGCATTGGACCCGCCCAATCGCCGGGACCCGTCTAGGGCCGTGTCTTCCACAGCCTCTGCCCTGCCAGCCAGGCAGACCTGACTGACTCTGAGACTCGGTGTTTTCCCCCTTCTGCTCGCCTCTGGCCTGGACTTCTGAACCATAAAGTACTTTAGGCAACATCGGCATTGGCATACACGTACATCATCTTGGAAGCCAGCCACCTCGCAGCAGACTGCTCCTGCTCCGCGCGTGTTTCCTTTGAGAAGCCATCTCTCGGTGTGAACTTACGTGTGGGGCGCCCTACTCCTGTTCCGTCCGCTGCCGTTGCACGTCCCCTTTGATCGCACCAGACTCCTTCAGCTTCTCTGGTCTGTGTCGGCCCAGCCTTGCCTGAAACACACAGTCAGCATCGCTATCCTGATTACTCCAACGCCATCGACGACGCGGTTGCTTTGTTCTACTCCTTTACAATCATCTCTCATCCCGCCCTCAGGCGTCACCACACATCTCTTCCCTCGGCGCCGAGATCGTGCTGCTCGCTTGTCACATCCTCTGCCGCCATCAAACTGTGTTTGGACGCGAATCGCCACTCGGTCATCCCCGTCTTAGCCCTCCTTACTCGCCTGCGTCCGTCTCTTCAACACACTTCGTCCTACTCAACGTCACGTCCATCATATACATCGACATACAAACATCATCAAGTGAGCAACCTGGCTTCAGTACTCGTCTTGTTGAGCCCCTCTGCCTGAGGGGCAACTTGATTATCCATCGCCATCTTTTTGTGCAGAAAAAAAAAAGAAAAAATTCCTCCCTTCTCTTCTCTCTGTTGGAAAGAGAAAGAGAGAGAAATAAAGAAGAAAGAAGAAAGAAACCTTGTTGTCATTGCGTCGTAAAAACTGGCTCATTTGTCCCCTTTTCGAGACGGGATTAATCATCCATTATGAGAGAAGTCAACTTCAGTATCCCAAACGTCAACAAGGCGTCGGTTGGCATCACAACAGCCCTCTACGATCGCCGAGCCCTCGACTGCACTTCCACATTGCCGCTCATCAACTCTCTCAATCACCTCGCTTATCTCACAACATCATCCGCTCGCATTCGCGATATCTTAACTGTCGATGGAGGAATAGAGCGACTTGTCTGCATCCTGAAACAGGGACGCAGCAAGGACATGATGGGCATGTGGAAATGGAATCTGGCTTTCCAATGTGTCGTCAACATTGGTGTTCGAGGAACAGAAAATGTGCGAACGCGTGTAGTGGAAGCCGACATGGTTCCCGTCATCGCGACTATTCTGGACAACTACATCAAAATCATAGAGAAATGTCGCGAAAAGGCCGAAGAGGCCAACCAGAAACAGTTACATGAACATCACCATCGTCGCCACAGAGGTCACGATCATCGCACCTCATCCAAGACAAATGCTTTTGCTAATCGCTCGGCCCGTCTCGAACAAGAACTACGACCAGTCCGTCGTCATGATCCTCCACCATCCATCGATGTGTCTGCCAGCTATGCTGGGCCATCCACCGCCGCTGCTCAGGTCACTCCCGAACCAGCGACTTTCTCGACTCGAGCTCCTGCTACAACACCAGATCGGCTAGCCATGTCCACAAGCCGCCATCGATATAGCTTTCGAGACATCGATGGACGCCAAGGTAATACCTTGACTGGCGGTGCGGCAATGCAACCTCTGGCTATAGCACCAGCAATGGAAAGCATTGATAGCTTTGTTCGACCCGTTCGTGATTCTGACCGTCTGGCATCTATGGGTCTTTTCGGCCAAGGCCAAGGCCAAGGCGAAAATGCACCCTATCAACCAATTTCGCCGACCACGCCCCGTCCTTTCCCTCCTTACCCTCAGCTTCGTCCTCTAACTGATGAGCCTGCGCCGGTCAGGAGTCCGGTTGCTGCTGCTGCCGCCGCCGCCGCTGCTGCAACAGCTGCGCTGGACGCTACTGATAGAACTCGCAGAAGACCGTCTATAAGACATCAGAACTCCACCATAGAAACTGACGACATGAATGCCGACAGCATGCCATCGGACGAATCGCCTGACGCGGATATGACTGGAACCACGGACATGCAATCAGCAGTGGGAATACAAGACATTACTATGGATGATGGAGAAAGTATGCTCGCAGAATCTTCGCTAGAACTGACCACGCCCACCGTCTCCGAGACCCATCAAGACCCAGGTGGTTTCAATATTGCACGCCGTGCGCCCCTCGATGGCAGCATAGGCAACACAGCAAACCCAACACCTGTTCCACCCATGGGATTGTCTCCAAATCGTCCTGCGATGGTGACACCACCCCAGCCACAGGCGCCAAACTCTACCGTACCGAGGTATCTCCTTGATGGACAATTCGTACCAACCCCAGAAATGCTAGCCGTCATGCCTCGAGAAGAGGACGTGCTTATGTCTTTGCAGCTTCTGGCTTATGTCTCAAAATATTGCGGCCTCCGATCATACTTTCAGAAGAGTCACCTCGTGCCAAGGCTCTCGTTGGGCAGGAACCTTGCGGCGTTTGACGGAGACGAGGACGCCAGAGACTTGGAGGAGGATCTTGACGCCTCTGATGACGAGTACATTCTTCCCAACGACTTTAATCTATTCCCTCTAGTCGAAAAGTTTACCGTTCGATATCACAGCACCGACATGCAATACTGGGCTGGAGTTGTCATGCGAAACCTGTGTCGAAAGGACGACACTCGCGGTGGCATCAGGCAATGTGCCTACTACCAGTGTGGGAAATGGGAGGAGTACACAAGACAATTTGCCAAGTGTCGCCGATGCCGCCGTACCAAGTACTGCAGCAAGGATTGCCAAAAGAGCGCATGGGCCTTCCATCGTCATTGGTGTGTAGCCGCCACACAGTAGTGGATAGAGTGGGCTAGACACTAAGCGGTTTGGTGACATCGCTCGCGAGGTTTTTCTTTTTCTTTTTTTTTTGTTCGATGGTGTGCGGGAAAACTTTGCAACTGCATAGCAAGCGTTTGATCAGCGCAAGGCATTTCATCTCGATACCACCGGGGTTCATCGGCGTTCTGGGTGACATGACATTTGAGCATTAGTGTATACTGTCTTTCATTGTTTCCTTTTCTTTTCTTTTGTTGTCTTTTTCTTCCTTTGCAGTGCCTTTGTCTTCAAATCATAATTGTTTCCATCATAGAGGCACTTTTTCCCCTGCTTGTTGCTACGGGCGGCACGGTGGGCTATAAGAATTACACAAAACAAATATACCAGCGCATCATTAACACTACACTGCCGGAATCTCTTAAAAGTGACCTAGTGTCAATGAGTGACTGGTAGGTAGTCCTATAACTGAATGCAACGCAGTGGGGGCTCTTAGTATTTTGCTTGTGGAAGCTATCATTGGGGTCTTGTTTTTTTTTTTTTTTTTTTTCGCTCGGTCTTTTTTTCTTTTGTCTGTCTTTTTCTCTTTCA
>SRPT01000040.1:0-74687 GCA_018360205.1 Claviceps digitariae | reverse complement strand
TAAATTATAAAATATTTAAAAAAGAAATAAAAAAAAAAAAAAAAAAGAGAGAGAGAGAGAGGGACAGAAAATTCTTTATATAAAATTAGACAAATGATAAACTGTCTAAAAAAAAGAAAAGGACAAAACTAATGGTTTATTTAGACTACCCTAGAAGTCAATTGGATTCCCGTCTTTCAATTCCTCTTCTTTAGCATCATTAGCACGCCCCCTAATTTTCTATGGTATGGCTGTTCCTCTGTTTTATTGTAATGCAACGCCCTTTTAAGAAAAGAAAACCTCTATTGAAAAGGGGGGGCAAAGAAAGAAAAAAAGAAGAAAAGAAGAAAAAAGAGAATAGAAAGAAACGTTTACACAGTGAAATCGTTTTTTAATTGTTTATTTAAATATTTCTTCAAAAATGGCCTTCTATTCAATATCAAACCCGTCCTGGATACCCACATCCTCATTTCACAAACTCCCATCTGAGCACCACCCTCTTTACATATGTACATCTCTCCGTCAAGTACATAACTAACCACCCCCCCAGGCAAGAATTTCTAGAATCCGCCTTCCCAGCACGCCCTTCCCCGCCTCATCCGTCAAACCAAACCCCCAACAAGAACAAAGCCCCGTCCCGTTCAAATTCACAGCCCCAGCGCCTGAACCTGCGCAATACCCTCCTCAAATTCACGCTCGATCAGACCCTCGGCGCCGCAGTAAACACCCTCCTCTTCAGCCTGTACATCCACTCCATCCACATGGCCATGCCGGACGCGCCCCGCCTGACCAGCTTCACCGACGCGACCGGGTACTGGATCTCGCCTGGGGTGATTGACTTTTCGGCCGTGGATATGCGGGTCGTGCTGGAGGCGGCGTGCGGGGAGTTTTGGACGATTGTGCTTGCGGGGGTCAAGTTGTGGCCGCTGGTGAGTTTGGTGAATTATACGTTGGTGAGGACGGTGGAAGGGAGGAACTTGGTCGGTTGCGTTGCGGGGTTGGGATGGGGGGTTTATATGAGCATGATTGCGGCCAGGTCGTAAGTCGTAGTAGATGGTCACATAGCCACATGGTGGAGTGAACCACGCGCAAGTTGGCATGTTTTACATACGTATATACATATGTGAAAGAACGTGGATGGGTCAGCCAAAAGGAGTGACTGACACACACTCACGCGTGGGAGAATACGTTGTGATAAATCCAGAGATGAAAGAGGGTCGATTCAAATGAGACGTTGTGTAATAGAATTTCTCGCTTTATTTATTATCGCTAGTCGACATGTGATGATGTAGAAAAAAAAAAAGTGCACAGACGCTGTCAAAAACATACAATGGTTCTCGCCCCTGATTCATCCCAACATTTCGACATCCTCCCCGTGCGCTTCAATCATAAAGAGCAAATGTTCCGTCGAGGAAAGGCTCCTTTGTCCTCGAGACAGTCCATCCGATTCACTGCTCGTGCCGTATGCTTCGACCGTGTCCTCTGTTATCCTTGACGGCGATCTGGACGTTGTGGACGCGGGCGAGGTTGTCCGCTCTATGTGGGGATCGAACTCGACCGCTTCTGGATTGAATCGGAAAACGTTCGACTCTCCTTGTCCATCGGATTTCCTAGTAGAAGCCCACGGCCGTGGTTGAGGCAATGGTGCCGATTGTGACAGGATTCTGCCTCCTGGGCTGGGTTCCAACGGCTGCCGAAAGACCCTCGCCCAGTCTGGCTGACCTGCCATCCACGCATTGATTCCCGGTGAATAAGGATTGTTGCGGTGATACGCGGCAGATTTATTGGCGGTTGATTCTGATGGATGACGAACAACGGTTCCATTTCCATCGGAGCTAATAGAGCCTTGGTGGAAGAAAGCATAATCATCATGGTCGAATTCGCTGAATTGGTAGTCATCCACGAACACAGTTGTCGGGCGACAAAACCAGTCCATAGCTGGTGTATAGATGGGATAACCATAATTTTGGAAGAGCATCTCAGCCGTGGTAAACCAATACATAAGCCACTGCCTCATGGTCCAGAAGGTGTCTTCGCTGGTTCCTGGACGCATCATTTCGCTGGTAAAGTCGTAAATGGTGGCGAGAACCCACCGGATATCTTTTGGTAGTCCCTGGATCGACTGCACAATGCAAGACCATGATCGAGCAATTTTGAAGAGGTAGTCGCCGCCTCTTTCAATGGGCCCAAGCGCCTCGAAAAAGCCCTGAAGGTCAATACCTCTTGAACAAGGTTGGTATGCCATCATCCCGGAGAAAGTCTGGTATTTCAGAAGAAACATGTCTGGGAATCTATTGTGGGGAATCAGCTCCGTACCCAAATTCCGGTACGTTGGATCGGATGTCGTTGCTTCGTCAAAGAAGTCGGAAACTTCCAATGGAGGAGCTCCCATATTCGAGTCTGGGAATCCCTGCCACTATTCAAGCCCCCAGACTTGGCGTGCTACTCGCATTTCTTCCACGATGTCTCTGGCGTCATTCTCGGCTTCTGGCATGGTATCCTCTGATTCGGACATGTCGGTCTCAACGTCGAGAATCCTCAACCAGCGAACGGTCGGCGAGCGATGAAAATATAAGACGGCGCACTCGCCGCAAAGTGGCTGAGCACAGGGATCACGTATACGAAAAGCATGATGTATCCTATGGGATGGGCAGAAATACTAGACGACCCCCCGTGCAGCCAATTGTTCATGCTTGACTGGATGAATGTCGGCAGCGATCTTTTCTGCCCGGAAGCACCGCCCCCGACAGGCCATGATGGTCGTGGTTGTGGTTGTGGTTGTGGTCGTCGGGTGGTTGGTGGTTGGTGGTTGGTGATTGGGAAAAAGATATCCGAGTTACCATGTATGTCGAGCGAAGATTTGATGGAATGCTAGTGATGAATGATTGTCAAGACGAAATTGGTGACCGAAAAAAGAAAAAAAAAATTCAAGATTCAAAAATGGCCGCGGCCGTTTTGCTAAGATTAACGTAGAAGATAGCTGCCCACTACAGTCGGGCATGGTGACGGAGACTCTGGTATCCAAAGTAATGGCTGGGTGTTTGGGGAATCTGGCAGTGAAATTTGGGCTGCCAGCCCGCTCCTTCCTCATCCTTGCGAGTCACGACAAAGTGCAGCCCTTTCTGATGATATTTTGAGGAAGGCGCGCCTACATGCACTGCATATCAACCGGCTTCAACCTCTGCACATGAGTTTGGCCGACTTGTCGCCATTCCACATTCCACTGCACCAAAGCGCCAGCAATTTTTTGCTGTTCGCTTCGGAGCCCCGCATCACGACCATTGAACACCAGCCACATCGTCAATTTGCCAACGTAGCGCCAAGCAGCAGAGCCAGGGGAGCGGAAGAGGCCAGAGGTGGGGTGGGGGAGGGGAAAGGGTGAAGGGGAGTCGTCGGATGACCAGGGCGGGCAGGTGCCAAACAATGGTGCATTGCTGGAACCCCGTTTCGGTTCGGGTCCATCGGATGAGATGAAGATGGTCGTGATGAGTCCCGACTCCCGACGTCTCCTCATCCGTGCCGTATTACTCGTTGCTACCCGCTCTTTCTCTGTTGCTCCGCGACCTACAAACAAAAAAAAGGGTCATTCTCGCCATTTTTGCGGCCTCACGCACCTGAGCCGTCCCTTCCTACATCCATATTTCAAGTGCGCCAACTCCAAAGTGCCAACTAGTACTAGGTAGGCAGTGATGCCGCGACGCCCGAGCTCCTCCTCCTCGCCCCTCACCTCTCACTCACCCTCAACGTCACCAACACACTGACTAGTCGTCATATCCAGGCTGCAAAGTTCCCCGGCTCATCAAAATGGCGGACCGCGTGCACCGCATCACCATGTTCAAACTGCCAAACCAGGCCAATCAGCAGAAGCTCATTCAAGCGTACAAGACTGTCGACCAGACCAACCAAAAGGTAAGCAAAACGAAACTAGAAAGATGATGGGAGCACCCTTCACACCCCTCCCCCCTTTTACTCGCCCCTGGTACGAATGCAATGCTGCCTCTGTGCTACTTTTCTCTTGCCGTATCGTTTTCCAGCAAGCGAGAAGAAGAGCAACAAAAATCAAAAAAGGAAAGGAGAAGGAGACGAAAAAAAAAAGAAGAGAAAAGGAAACGAAACAGAAAAAGTACGCTAGGTACCTACTTTAAAGAAAAAGAAAAACACATCATCTCTGCCAAATCTGTCGTCGCACAGAGATCCCGCGAATGACATGACAAGATACACCAGAAGCCGTCACCTGAAAACATGTGCATACACACTAAAAAGCTCTTTTCTTCGGAGGCTCTTGTACAATTCAGAAAGCAGTGTGACTAACGCCAATTTTCTTTTGTTTCTTTGGTCCTTGATTTCCAATGTAGGACGGCAAGCCGTATATTCTCTCTCTAGCCGTTGGCCCTACCGAAGAAGATCCCCGCTCGCAGGGCTACACGGTGGCATGCAAGACCGAGTTCGCCAGCATAGACGACATGAAGTACTACGATGAAAGCTGCAAAGCCCATCAGGCTCTGAAAGCTACAGCAAAAGATCTCGGTGTGGAAGGTGTGTTGACCGTTTACTTCAAGTCGCAGGTCACGGGTGGCGTCTCCCCATGATAAGCAAAAACGGAGGAGATGCTCAAATAGATCCTTTATATAATGGGCCAGAAGAATGCGTTGGACTCAATTCCTGTCTGTGAAGCTGTGCAAATCAATCTTGGCCCTAAATCAGGCAGAACAGCAAGGAGTTGTTGAGGTGAAGTGTCTAATCCGCTCAAGTTTCATGCCACTATGCTGTGTAAACGCGCATCGTCCTTCTATTGCTCCGATCTCAACTGCAACACACGACAATTGTTCAGCCTTTTGTAGTTAAAATTTGCCTGCCACAATCTCTGCCTGCCAGCTTTCTGTGAAACACCCTTCATACCAGTTGTGGACGCTGCATGCATGCATGCATGCATAACTTGTTGGCACGTTGAAAGAAACAGAAGACAAGAGGAAAAAAGAAAGAAACCCCTCCCTGACGCTTTTCATTCATTTCTCCCATTCACAATGAGAATGAAAAAAACCTTCTCATTGCTCTCTGATTTTTCCAAAAATGCCAATCTCACGCCCCCCCCTCCCAACGCCCCCCGAGCCAAGATGACCCGACAATCCACGTCTCTCTCCTCTCGTCTCTCCTCTCGTCTCTCTCCTCTCGTCTTTCCTCTCGTCTCTCTCCTCTCGTCCCTCCTGCCCGTCCTCCACCCAAATGCCCTGTCCCGCCCAAAACAGCTAAAGCACCGATTCCCAATGACAAACGTCCTCGTTCCCGGCACCGAAACGCAACATCAAAGTACCCGCCCACTCCCGTTCCCCCCCCTGGATACACACACAGATACGTCACTCCACAACCAAGCAAAGTCAACCCATCTGCGGCCGCTCTGCTTCCCTCGCAAACGAAACCCCCCCCCCCCCGTTGCAGTGGGAGTGGTGAATGCAAGCCCGAAATTGTTGTGGCTGTGTCTAGCGGAGGTTTTCTCGTAGCGAGTAGTGAGTAGCGAGTCATGTCATGGGCAGCAAAATGCCACGGGTAGTGAGAGTGCCCCTGAGAATGTGGGAAGGTTGGAAGTCATCTCACGCGGGTTGGAGTGGGACATGTGCTACCGTGACAACGATGAGACGGGATTCAATCTTGAGGCGAGCTTGAGGTGGTGGGACGGGGATCTTGTGTAGCTTCATGCTGGGTTGCTGCGGATGTGTGCGGACTGAGTTGGGGTCGAAGAGCACGGAGGGCGTGATATGGCATGGAAACAATGCGTTTGTTTTTCTTTAGGCCTTTCTTACTTTGGATCATGAGTGGGTGACACGGCGTATGGCCAGAATGCTGGGTTTTGTTTGGCTTTGGACGGGATCAGAGCTGGTGATACATTTTTGGAGAGATGCAAAGGACAGCATACGCACATGCAGACGCAAGCGCAGATGCAAGATGAAAGATGCGAGACAACAGTTTAGCCGGATGGACATGTGTTGAACAGCTAGTGGAAGCACTGATGCTGGAATCTGCTGTTGACGAAAGCCACATGTGAATCACATTTACATATATTGCAGAAGTCATATTGCATGAGACCACTTTTTCTTCACAGCTCAGTCAGCACGGCCCGGCTGACCGACTTGCCACGACATCGGGCCGTCGCCACCCTTGTCCGAGGCTTGAATCAATACGAATTTGATGAGATTGCCGTGAATTTTCTCATAAAACCATTTTGCCCTTCTCTCAAACAACCTAAATGTTTCTCTACCGACTGTTCAAAGACTCATATAGCCATCCTATCAAAGGAGATGTAAATGCTCATATCAAAACAAACCAGGAAAAAGTTGAAAAAAACAAAAACAAAAAAAGGAAACAGAATAAAAGGTAAACGAAAAAAAAAAAGCATCTTCATAATGCAGAATAGGCCACTCCACACTTCATAATCTCGTCTTCCAAAGATTTGGGTCAATGTGCTCGCTACTCCTGATACTATCCCCATTGTCGACCAAGGGAAATCGGACAACAAAACAGAAAAAAAAAAAGAAAAAGAATGATAAAAAATGACAAATAAGAGCGCAGCAGATAAAAAAAAGATGGGGCCTTTTTTTACTTGCTAGGCGTGTATAGAACTCGCATCTTTTTTTTTAACCCATCTGATGTGGAGGGTTAACCTCGTTGATTTCAGTCCCAGAGTCACTTCCTCTGCGATATGAGGACGATTCGTCCTTAACCGGAGCCGTTAGTCGCCGAATCGGTGCGGGATGCTTTTCCAAGGTGAATAGAGAGATGACAACCATGGCGGCACAGGCTAGAGCGATTACCTGAATCTCTATCCTGAACGCATTGATGTAGACTGTCCTCACCAGCTCCCTTAATCTGGTTGGCAGCTGTAGTCCCAGGAGAGGTGACCGGTGAAGCATACCCAGTTCTTCTTCTGTCAGGCGTCCACTCAAATGCCTATTGGCATGCATGTTGAATAAGATTGTGCAAAGTGACAGGCCGATACACCCACCCAGAACTCTTGCCTGCGCAACAGCGCCTTGAGCAGGAGCTCTCTCGTTAGGCTCGGTCGCCATGATATTCGTCATGATTGTGGCAGCTGAGAAAGACAGCCCAACACCCAGCCCAAAAATGACCTGGAATCCGTACTGTGCCATCGCCGTCTCAGAATCACCTGAGACCGTCGTCATGAGCCCAACTCCCAAAAGCTGGAGGCAAGAAGCCCCCACCAATGTAAAAGATGTATTGTTTCGTTTGCTTGATAAGGCGCCGCCGAGAAAAGACCCGCAAGCACAGGCACTTAACATAGGTAAAATACGAACTCCTGCCATAAGAGCATTTTGATTGTTTACCATTTGGAATCGTTCTGGCAGAATGATAGAAAAGCAGATATACGGAAATCCAGTAAATAGAGTGACGCTATTTTGGCGAGGTAATTCGCTCAAGTTAGCGCACCTCGCTGGTGAAAACGGCCAAGGAAAAAAAGCACTCAAGGAAAAAAAGGCACTTACAGCAGTCCGGCAGCGTATACTCTCTTTCCTATCAATTGTATTGGAAATATCGGCTCAATGTGGCGGTGTCGCTTGCGGGCAAGATGTACCTCCCATAAGATGAATACAAGCCACGAAAGGATAGAAATGATAAAGCTGGCAATAATCGCTGCGCTATTCCATGCAAGTGCCTGGGACCCAGCTTGCTGCATAGCGAACACTAAGAATCCTGAGCTAGAAAGCAGCGTAACGCTTCCCAGAAAGTCAATGCTCCGAAAGGCTGACCACGACAGAAGATCGGCTACATTTTCTTGTGGCCAGAGATTGGTGATTGCCAAAATGGTAACGAGACCACAGGGAACACTAGCTTCAATGAGCTCACTATGTAATGAAGAAAGATATGAACCAGACTTACTTCATGTTGAAGAGCCATCTCCAATCTGATAGCTCAGATATTACACCACCAATTAGAGGACCAAGAACAAAGGCCGTCGCAAGAGTCGCTCCAATCAAGGCACCAATGAGACTTGGACGATGTACCGGCCCAACCTCGACAAGTCCAATCTGCGTGAGACTGTACAGACCGGAAGCCCCTATTCCCTGAAACGCACGACAGACAATCCTTGGCCAGTCAGCTACAGTCCAAGATGACGCAAGACACATATAACATACAGAGCAATCATGTCTTTCGAGGAAGCACATCCCATCGAAAAGCTTATAAAGATGATCCATGACATGATGAGCATATTTTTCCGACCGTATATATCACTGAGCTTCGAGATGCAAACAGCGAAACCTTGACACGTCAGCGGCATCCATTTTGAGAGGACAGCGGAAAGAGGAATCATAGGTACCCATGTATGTCAGTAAGTAAGCCAAGACAATCCATGGAGCATTGACAAAATCGTTCATTTCATGAGATATAGTGACCAGAGACGTAGCCACAATAGATGTATCCAGGCTAGAGAAGAGTAGTCCGATGAGAAGTCTAATGCAAAATCAGCCATTTTTATGAAGTAAAAAATATCGAGGATACGCGCGAAGCCTCTACTCACGAAACGATGAGCAACTTTTGGCGCGCACCGCTCACACAGTGACGGATCGCCATGCCGGGACTGGCAATTGGGTGTGCTTGATGTGTGTTTGGTCCTGGCGAGGATGACATTTGACTAAGGGAGTGATTTGGATAGGGAAGGGACATTTGGAATTCCGAAGCCATGGTTTATGGTTTTCTAACATGAGATGCCTGCCTCCTCCACGAAAGATTGAGAATGTGAGGAAGCGAGTGCACTTTTCTTCGTTTGTTGTTGTGGCCCTCTGCCTCTGACTTAGTCGGGATGGGGTGGAGTCGCCTTGTTGATTGTGTGTTTTGTTTGTGAATCCAAGAAACCAGTCCAAGAGTCACGAGGTCTGCGCTTGATGTATGGGCAACCGTTTGCTTTCGCAGGGACCAAGTGCCGAATCAAACAGGCGAGTCTCGCGTGTAGATGACGCAATATCAACCTGCTGTGCCAATGTGTTTAGGAAGGAGCGAGAGTGAAGGCACTCGCCACTGGCTCTTTCCGCAAGTTGCAACACTGACTGCACCGTGCGGAGTGCCAGAGGCAGAGAGTCTGGAGCTGCGAAAGAGATTTCCAGACTCGAAGTGGAAAAAAAAAACGGGAAAAGCCAGCAGAGAGAGCCAGAGACTGCAAACCCGGGCCTCACGACTAACTCTTCTCGAACCATTCACAAATCACACAGTTTGACTAGCCAGCAAAGCTTTTCCACCTGTGATCTGTGGTTCCAACAGAAAATTGAGTTAGATTGTAACTGGAAGACGATAACGATGTTGATAACGATGACGATGATGATGGCGATGACGGTGACGGTGACGGTCATCGATTCCTGGGCGGCAGCTATCAGAATCAAATAGGACCCAGATCCTGCAGCATCTTGCATCGGAGATCGAGTAAGCGACTTTAGAATCAACATGTCAGAGAAATGTACGGCTCTAGTATGGAGATCCTACACTTACAGCAACAGGTTGAGACATGAATGAGCTGGCGTTGTACAAACATTGATGGACTTGGCTCTCCGCTAGCGAGATAGCTAGGAGTCTGGGACCATGTCGCATTACAATATCGTACTCTTGTCAGAGTCTATCCTATTTCTGGTGTAACCACCGACACGCTACTCCGTAATCGATGTCAAAACGAGCTCCGTTCGTTTGCGGCGTCCCGATTTCCCTTCGGCCAAGATATCGCCTTGACCCATAACCCATAACACGCCTTGAGAACGAACAGCCACGGAAATGTGCCATAGCTCTAGATTTTCAAAGTCTCTGGTGACGAATGGTTCCTGATACCGCCAGTCCATGGAGTCGTGCACACGAATCTTTGTATTTCTACTTGTGCCTCCTAATGTCATACATCAAAGGTCATTCGGCAAGGCCGAAGCAGCCGGCGAACATCTCACTGCTGCGTTACAGCCTACTGAGACCCGACAATGCTGGAGGAGTACAGGAGAAATGCTGAATGTTGGAAAAATGTAGGACTGGCTATCGACGGCGCTGGGTTTGAAAGACGTTGCTTCTGGAGCACAGAATCGTGATGGATGCATTCAGCTAAGATCAGGTGGTACTTATCTCGCTGCAGAGAGCCGGAAGCCCTTTTATTTCTGGGAAAAGGTGAGACGCCAGATGTGTCCAACTTGTTGTCGAGATCATGATCGTCGAAGCCAGGTTCACATTTTTTTTTTGCCGTTGGTCTACCTATCATGACTGGCAGGCACATGAAGCACCAGTGAGTGAATGTAACCTCAGCTTCTCTTTCTCGTTGGCTTGGGTACCGCTGACAGTTGCAGGGCGACAAGGAGGCAATGAGGAGGCGACAAGGAGTCGACATCCCGATTCCCGATTCCCTCGTACCTCGTACCTACCCGCAACGCAACGCCTTTTCAGTCTCCACGCTGCTCAAGACTGACCAGACGGGAACGAGTTCGTCTGGTGTCCGCCGTCACTACATTGGATGGATGAATCCCCGGGTCCGCATGATGGTGCATACTGCTTGGGGCTAAGAATCCCACCGGAAGCTTCCAAAATTGTTTCAGCCGACCTCACAGTCCGGCATTCTTCCTCGCGACGGGACCACGTCAATGGCGGAGGCAAAAATGACAGAAACCCAGGGCCTCGGGGGGAGAAGCGCATGTGCCGGTGAGGCTTACTCGGGTTGTGTCAAACGCAGTCAGACGCAGTCAAATGCATGAATTGATTGGTATTCCGGTCGCAGCCGCGGATGAACGAAGCGGCAGCAGCACCGCACTGATAGGGAACTTTCGTTGGCCAAACGCAGGAAGCCATGATTGCATCATGATAACACATATCAACACACGATGATGTGTAGGGACCCACAGAATATTTTGGTCTGCTAATCTCCCGAAGGCTCCGCTTGCGCGGCAACTCTGCGGTGAGCAGAGTGCAGTGAGCAGGCTGATGTGAGCAGTGTGCAGTCGGGTGTTCACTGGATCCCGCGAACCCGGTCGAGATGGAGTCTTCATTGTTCAGCATTCACAAACGCTCCCCACCCCCAGGCTCCAGTCATCTCAAACGCGCCTACCTGCGGCGGGCATGACAGCTTCCGGCTTTGATCGCTCCCACGAAATGCGCCCTCATACATCTGGAGCATGCATGCATGCATGGGCAGGCTCGCTTGAGCTCTCACGGGTCACGATTCTCACGATATTGCCACCATCTGTGTCGTTTTGGATGTGGGTGGTTTTACAAGAAAGATCCTTTCTTACAACCAAAGCTTCACGATCTGGTTCCGCAACACGTCGACATTGGCCAGGAACTAGATCCAGAAGAGAAGGGAGCATCTTTATATTGATGGGTCAACTGCCGTTTCGAGTTTTTCCCGTCCCGTGACACTGTCTCTCATCAAAACATATGCTCTCTCTCTCATTTGTTGTTTCGTGGAAGCTGCGCATGACTATTCCACCGCTCAGGGACATTTCGGTGAGACGGCCATCCACCATGTTGCTTCAAATACTACCCACGGCCAGCTGTTGCTTTTACAGAATCCAGATCCAGAGTATTGTTCTTGCTGATGCACCCAACGGAACCCCAAAGCCACGTCAAAGTCTGGGGTTGCGCCACCAGAATGTCAAAGGAAGGCTCCGCTCCTTCTCAGCACGATTGTTGTCATACATCAAGTCCGTCCACAGAAATTTGTATTATTCTGTTATCTATGCTAAATTTGATGCCTCTTGAGTCATGAGGGCCGGGCACTGACAGCTTCCTGGTCTAAGCCCTGTTATTGTTGATTCAGCCACTGGTTTGGGATATTGGCACAGACTCGAGACTTCAGAAGAACAAAAAAAAAACCCTATTGTATACTTCATAGTTCTTCAGCTTTTCCTTTTTCGTCTCGTCATATACAAGCCATGGGTTACTGGAACGCGCTTTGGACCGCCTACCACTTTTACCAAGTATTATGACAAATCACATCGGTTTCTCCATCAGTCGATCCCACTTACACCGTGGGCTACCTATGCATATTCATGTCAGTGTGCATGAGTTGTACGGTCGAGGCCCAAGATCTTGTCCCTGCCTGCCAGCAAGCAGTCAACATGGTCCCCAACACCTCGCTCGATTGGTATGTTGAGCAGACTCTATTCATGTGAACTACACGGATCTATACATAGACCGCCACGAGCTATTGCATTGCACTTTAGGAACATCATTGTGTGTCTATGTGTGTGTGTGGTTACATGCAAGCCCTCTGGAGCTCACAGCTGCCAGTCGCGGCCCCGGACGATGAGTGAACTAGGTCCAAAAGGCCGCCGTTTGGTCAGATGAGTCCCCATCCCGTTACCTCCGTCCATTTCATTTCTCCGTCCTTCATTCATAAGAAAGTAGATACGGTAATAAATGGGTCTTCCCTCTAAAATTCGTCAGAATCTCCATTCTTTTGTAAACGGAGTTTACATTCATAGCCAAGACTCACTCTGTTGGCCCAAGCGGAGGCCACTCCAGAATTACTTCAACTCATCTTCGAGCAAAGACATTCTCTTCCTTTTCTCTCTCTATCATCTTCAACCTCCTCTTTTCCTTCCCTTTCTTTTCTCTAGATTTATGAAGCATTCAGCCGGTTTGATAAAGCTTCTTCCGCAGCACATTGGTGTTCTATCCACCCCTGAGGTGCTTCCGATACTTGATTAGTCAACAAAATAAAGGATGGAAGACATCGCGGTGATAGGGCTCGGCCTCCGGTTCCCAGGAAACGCTACGTCTCCTGAGAAACTATGGGACGTTTTAGAACAAGGAGAGTCGCAATGGAGCGAAATTCCCAAAGAAAGAATCAACGTCGATGGCTACTTTCATCCTAGCGGCGACAGACTAGGGAGTGTAAGTAGTTTCACTTCTACTCGAAACTCCCTCATGGTGCTAACAAATATTGTTCGCTTTGTAGATCCCCTTTCGCGGTGCTCATCTTCTCAAGGAAGACGTTGCAGCTTTTGATGCGCCAGTAAGACGATAGCAACGCTTCAGGTACACTTTGGTGGAAACAAGCCGCTGATTCTTACACATCATTAGTTTTTCGCAGTAACGTCTGAAGACGCGCAGGCTATCGATCCTCAACAACGCATGTTGTTGGAGGTGTCGTACGAGGCGTTGGAGAATGGTACGTGCTTTCTTCATGCGTCTTCCAAAGAAGTCATCACATAAGTGCTCGCTACTTACCGCTCACGTGAATTAGCTGGCCTACGAAAGGAAGACATAAGTGGCACGGATACTTGCGTGTATGTTGGGTCATTCGTTAAAGGTACAGAACAACCAACCATTCGCACCGCATCGTGATGCAGATATGAAAAAAAAAAGAAGAAGAAGAAGAAGAAGGAAAGCCAATTGCTGCTAACATTGAATGAAGATTATGAGCAAATTTGCTTGCGGGATCCCGACTGGGCTCCTCAATATGCTGCTACAGGCAATGGTGTCGCCATCATGGCAAATCGAATATCGTACTTTTTCGATCTGCATGGACCAAGCATGACCATTGACACTGGATGCAGTGGAAGCTTGGTGTCTGTTCATTTGGGAGCCCAGAGTCTTCGCAATAAGGAGTCCTCCATTGTAAGCCGTCTCCGTTTGTTTAAAGTGCAATGATGTATAGTGTTTTAACAACAGGTACCAGGCAATCGCTGCTGGAGCTGGTATGATCCTTACACCAAGCACCATGATGCCAATGACGGCTCTGAACTTCCTCAGCCCCGATGGCAAGTGCTTCACATTCGATTCACGAGCCAATGGTTATGGCCGTGGTGAAGGAATTGGCGTCGTCATAATGAAACGTCTCTCTGATGCGATTCGAGACAACGACACCATTCGAGGGGTGATACGTGGAAGCTCAGTTAATCAGGATGGTCGGACGACCGGTACGTTCTTCTGTTAAACTTGGTGGTTAGTAGTATGCTAAGACGAAATGTAGGAATTACGCTTCCCAGTAAGGAAGCACAAGTCGCAAACATTCGGTCGGTATATGCAAAGGCCGGGCTTGATTTTGACCAGACGGCCTATGTTGAATGTCATGGCACAGGAACTCAAGCGGGAGACTGGCGAGAACTCAAGGCTATTTCCGAAACTTTGGGGGCTGATCGCCCCTCCGAACGCCCCGTGGTTGTTGGTTCAGTCAAACCCAACATCGGACATTTGGAGGGCGCAGCTGGTGTAGCTGGAATGGTCAAAGGTGTTCTTGTCCTTGAACACGGCAAAATCCCACCCAATATCAACTTTTCGCATGGGAATCCAACCATAGATTTCGAAGGGTGGAAAGTAAAGGCAAGTGTGGTCGTCTGTCGGGGTGTTTTTGAGATGTAATTCGATAGACTCTTGACTAACAGTCCCGTCACAGGTCCCTCAGTCTGTGCTGGATTGGCCTCTTCCTGGCCTCCGTCGTGTCAGCGTCAACTGCTTTGGCTTCGGTGGAACCAACGCACATGTTATCCTTGATGAAGCACCTGGATACTTATCGTCGCGCGGATTGTTTGCTCACCACAGCTCCGCGGACGGCTCTTCATGCGATCAAGACGCAGAGAACGCGCTGAAGGCCTTGCCAACGAACGGCTATCAACTTTTCTGTTATTCTGCTGGTGAGAAAGACGGTGTCACTCGGATCATGACTTCACACTCTGCGTATATTAAAGAGCGTCAAGATGCCTGTCCAGCGGACTTCCTAAGGGATTACTCCTACACCCTGGGCTGCCGACGATCCGTTCTAGAATGGAAAGGCTTTGTTCTCGCCAGATCAACGTCCGAACTGACGGAAAAACTGGAGACAGCTGGTTCTGTCAACGTCGTCAAGTCCCTGCGCAAAGGGGAACCACGAATTGCGTTTATTTTCTGTGGTCAAGGTTCGCAATGGGCACAGATGGGCCTAGAGCTGATGGTCTTTGATGTTTTCAGACGAAGCCTGGAAGAAGCCAGTGCGCACATCAAGCAGGCTCACCAGTGTCCCTTCGACCTGCTTGTCGAGCTGTTTAGAAATGAGTCCGAGTCAGCCTTGTCTTATCCCCATCTCTCCCAGCCGGCAACAACTGCTATCCAAGTGGCGTTGGTCGACCTTTTCCATTCCCTTGGCATCAAACCCCAGCATGTTGTCGGTCACTCCTCTGGTGAGATTGCTGCCGCGTACGCAGGAGGTGCGATTTCCCGACAGGCCGCCTGGGATATTGCATACTATCGCGGCATGGCTGCTTTTAGTATCCCATTCCGAGCACCAAAGCTGAAAGGAGCCATGATGGCAGTCGGAATGTCGGCGGCCGAGATGAAAAGCTATTTGGAGTCTGGAAACTTTTCAGCAGAGGTGGCTTGTATAAATAGCCCTCAGTCGGTCACCATTTCTGGACAAGTTGACGCCATCACCGCTGTCGCGGAGCATTTGGCAAAGAACAACGTGTTCCATCGTCTTCTCAATGTCCAGACAGCATACCACTCGTCGCACATGCGTCTTGTTGCACACGACTACAAGGTTTCCTTGGCCGCAATTGAGGCTCAAGATTTGCTGCCAGGTGTCAAAATGTCCTCTTCAGTCACGGGTCGAATGGTCCAAGGCCGAGAGCTTGGTCCTCAGTACTGGACAGACAACATGGTCAGCCCTGTGCAATATGAAGCTGCAATTTCCGAAATGATGAGTCTGCCCGCCGACAAACGGCCCAACATTGTGATCGAGCTCAGTCCGCGCGCAGTCCTACGATCCCCGACTGCTGACATCATGTCGTCGATTCTCGGCGCCGGCAACAAACAGCCCACCTACTACTCCGTCATGCAACCAAAGGCAAACGGAGTTTCGAAACTTCTCTCTACTGTTGGAGAGCTGTGGGCTGAGGGTGCTCCGATCAATTTGAAGGAACTTGTCGCCGGGGGTCGTAAGACCATGCCCAAATGTCTGTCTGACTTGCCTTCTTATCCGTGGAACCACTCCAAGTCCTACTGGCACGAATCACATCTGAGTCTTGCAAGCAGATTCCGGGAACACCCACGACGCGACCTCATTGGGGCTCCCACGGCAGACTCGATTCCCTTTGAGCCGCGCTGGCGTGGATTCCTCCGTGTCTCGGAAAACCCTTGGATCCAGGACCACCAGGTGCAGAAGACAATCGTGTATCCTGCTGCGGGTATGATTTCGATGGTTCTTGAAGGCGCGAAACAGGTCAACCCGGATCCGGATAGCTTCATAGGCTATCAGATTACCGATATGAACATTGCAAAGGCAATGATGATTCCCAACACGCCTCATGGTCTTGAAGTGGCGCTGAACATGAAAGCACATCAGGAGGGCACCCATGAGTTTTCCATTTACTCCAAGCAGCTGGATGGCCCCTGGGAACAGCATGCCAGCGGATTTATTCAATTTGTTCATTCAACGGGCAGTGCCGTCCTGTCGTCGCGTGCTTACGAGGCTGAACGAAATGAATTAACTCGTGTGTGCAAGAAGAGCGTTAAACCTCGACAACTCTATGAGCTCTTGGACACGATCGGAATGAATTACGGCCCGACTTTTCAGAACATGTCCGAACTGCATCAGGGCGACGGAGCTTGTTTGTACAAGGTTTGCGTCCCGGATACCAAGTCCAAAATGCCTGCCAAATTCGAGTATCCTCACGTCATTCACCCTGCCACGCTGGACTCCATGTTTCATGCCCTTTTTGCCATTGAGGCAAGCCCAATGGTGCCCACATTCTTTGAGAGCGTCTTCATCTCTGCGGAGGTAGGCAACGATGGACCGCAAATCTTCTCTGGTTTTGCCACCGCCAGCAAGATCGGTCTTCAAGATGCTCGTGCCAGAATTGTCATGAGCGCCGCTGACTCTGAGGATCCACGCATCGTCATTGACGGCCTACACCTGACGGCTCTCAGCACCTCGTCCGCCTCTGCCAGTGACTCGGCTGGGGGCTTTATTCCCAATTTCCAAAACCTCTCGACCGAAATCGAGTGGAAAGAGGACGCAACGTTCGCCTCGGTGTCTGATCCAGTGCAGCTTCTCGACATGCTTGCCCACAAGTATCCCGGATTGGCCATTCTACAGGTTGGGGGATCACTCGAAGCCGCAGTCCAGCTCTTGGAAAGAGTTACCTCTATCGAAGGGGATGCACCGCGTCTTTCTCGATTCACTCTTCTTGACTCAGCTGAGTCCAGCGTCTCGTCGGATCTTTCATCGTTTGTGAGAGGCAGTCAATTAGAGCCTTTTGTCGAGTGCAAAAACACAATCGCTGATGTTAGCTCGGAATATCATCTCATCATCCAGCATGGAGGAGCATCATCCGAGACAGGCTCAGACGCCCTTCAGGAGCATCTCAAGATTGGCGGCATCTTGATTCAGTACAAGTTTGATGAAGAGAGATCGGAGGAGCCAGGCACCAATGGCCACAATGGCGCCAAGGACCACTCTTCCACTGCTGCGGAGTTGACATTCTACAAGCGCCCTGCGGCAGTCAAAGCTGCGCCCAAGATCGTCATACTCACGCCCGAGGCCGCCTCTCATGAGGACATTGTCGCTTTTGTGCAGTCTGTCAGAGACTATGTTAACGAGGACGGTGAGAAGTACAGCGTGGCAGCTCTCAACTCTGGCGAGATTCTTCAGCACGCCTTCCTCTTGAGTGAGTCTGTTGTTGTATCTCTGCTTGATATCTTTTCTCCACAGCCGGAAGAGCGATCATCCATTCTCTCCTGGGACGAGGAGCATTTCAATCTTTTCAAGACCGTCCAGCGCTCAGCCAAGGGTTTGGTTTGGATTACTCGGGGCGCTCACATGGAGCCAAACAACCTTCACGGCTCTGCAGTCATTGGTCTAGCCAGAACCCTCATGTCAGAAGATCCGAGAAGAATCATCGTCACATTCGATCTCCATGCTAAGTCGGGACTTGCCGACGCGCAGGTCACCAACAACATCATGGCTGTCTTTTCTCGAACGTTTTGCGAGGATGGCAGCACAGAAAGCTACGTTGAGACGGAGTATGCGGAGAAGAATGGTACAATCTTCGTCCCTCGTCTGAAACCCATCAAGAAGCTGAATCAGATCATTGAGGGCTGCTTGCCACGTACGATACAGGACCGGCCGTTCCATGCCGAGCGGGAGTCTGACACAAAACTATCCTTACTAAAGCCAGGACTGTCGGACGACTCGTGGCAGTATACCGAGTTCCAGCTGGCAGACGAAATGGAGCCTGATGACATTGACATTAAATTTTCAGAGACAGTGCTCACACCACACGACGTGGAGACGTTGACTGGTCGCGGTGTAGAGTCCTTCATTGGGCTGGATGTCAAAGGAACCGTCAAGGCGGTCGGCAGAAACGTGACTACCTTTGCCCCCGGAGATGAGGTCGTTGCTCTCGTGCCCGCCGGTGGCTCCATCCAGAGCACGATTCGCGTCAATAGTCACCTCGTGCAGCGGCCCATTGGTGGTTCTGATGCCGCGACATCTTTCCCATGCTTAATCACCAGCGCCTACTATGCCCTCGTTCACATGGGCCGCGCTACGAAGCCGAACAAGACAATTTTGATTCGCGGCGGTGCCAGTGCCCATGGTCTTGCGGCTGTCCAAATGGCGAGGCTGACGGGGGTCAAGATATTGGCTTCGGTAGTTGGCGATGAGTCGGGACTGCAGCGTCAGATATTGGAGAGCTACGGTGTATCACGTACTTGCATCTTTGACACGGAAAGCAATGACTTTGTCTATGATGTCCTCGACGCATCGGGCGGCAAGGGTGTGGATGTTATTTACGATACTACCGCCCCCAGCAACACCACTGCTCACAACACAAAATGCGTGAAAAGATGTAGGTTTTTTTTTCCGGATTTCCTTATCTTGTTTGAAATAACAGAAAACGCAAGAATTCTTTTCTGAGGCCAATCTACTGACTATATGTTCGTCACATAGGTGGTATCATTGTTCAACTGACGAGCGAGGCTACTCAATCGGCCGGGCATAACACGATCAACCTTGGAAGCGGTTCCGTGACTGTGGTCAACTTTGACATTCGGCAGCTCCTCCGCGATGACGAAGCCTTTGCGGCAGAGTTATTCGAGGCCGCAGTTGAATTCTTTGTTGACAGACAGTCCACGGAAGAGGCTGCTGCTATTCCAACAGTTGTCACACGTTTTGGGGTCGATGCTCTTGGCGATGCTCTGAGGCATGTCCAGAGGACGCCATTACAAGGAATCTGTGCAGTTTCGGCGGAATCAGACAATGACACAATTATGGTTCCCGTTGTATGCAACGAAACATCCAGGTCTCTTGATGATGTCGTTGACCCTGAGGGCACCTACCTATTGGCAGGCGGTCTTGGAGGCCTCGGCAAGAGTTTGTCGGACCTTCTCACGGCCCATGGCGCCAAACACCTTGCCTTCATTTCGCGCTCGGGTGCTTCGTCTGATGCTTCCCAATCGTTCCTCCAAGGTCTCAAGGAGCGAGGAATCAATGCCAAAGCGTATTCTGCTGACATTTGCGATGAGGAGGCTCTCAGGGCAGTCAAGGGGAAGATATCATCAGAAATGCCGCCCATCCGAGGTGTCTTTCAGTGTGCGGCCGTCATCCGCGACGGCATGTTTGACAACATGACGTATCCGTCCTGGATTGGGGCTCTCCGTCCCAAGGTGGCGGGCTCCTGGAACCTTGTCAAAGTCCTGTCAGATGGCAGCAACAGCAACGAGAGCCCGTTCTTCATCTTCCTCGCCAGTTCGGCCGGCATCATCGGCAACCGCGGACAGGCCAACTACGCCGCCGGCAACAGCTTCCTAGACGCCCTCGCGCACCACTGCCACCTCCAGGGCAAACACGCCGTGTCTGTTGATCTGGGACCCGTGCTCGAGGCCGGCATGCTGACGGGAGACGAAGACGTTCTCGACAAGCTCCGCTCCAACGGCTTCTACGGCATCCGCCACGACGACTTCCTCACCGTCATCAAGCACGCCATCACCATGGAGGGCGACTCCTCGCGACCACAAATCATCCTCGGCGTCGGCACCGGCGGTCTCCTGAGACAGAACAAGCCCGCCGATCCATACTGGTCCCGCACCGCGCTGTACGCGTACCTGAACCTGGTGGACATGCCGACCCCCGATCTGTCTTCTTCCGCCGCAGACGACGCCCGCGGCATGCTGGACCTGAAGACGGCCCTGGCGCGGGCCACCTCGACGGAGGCAGCCGCGGAGCTCATCCGCAACGGCCTCGCGCAGATGCTCGCCAAGGCCATGACCATGCTACCCGAGGAGGTGGACGTGCACAGGCCGCCCAACGCGTACGGCGTGGACTCGTTGGTCGCGGTCGGGGTGCGGAACTGGATTCTGGGGCACTGCGCTGTGGAAATGTCTGTGTTTGAAGTGCTGAGCAACGACACGATTAGTCAAATGGCGAGCACGATTGCCGAGAGAGGGGGGTACGGTGTTTAGCTGTGTGAAGCTGAGTGAGTTGTACGAGAATTTTGTCTGTTGTTCGGTTATTTATCACCTGATTTGTTTTTGCTTTGTTTGTTCTGTCCTGTTTTGTTGTACTATGAGATACTGCACGCTCTGTACCCAATACGAAAGAGATCACCAACCCTGAAAAAAGGCAAAAAAAAAAAAAAAAAAAAAAGACGAACGAAACACATGTATTTACTACGCACTTATTTGTCCGCCCCCAAGATCGATACATCCATCTGGTTTGGTCAGGTCTGTCTGGTGTTGCTGAGAGAAATTACTTGTTATATAAATGTCCGGTCACTACTCAATGTCAATTCTAGTCCCTGAAATGCCATTTCCCTCGCACGTGTTTGTTAGTGTGGGAAATAAAAGCGTGTAGTAGATGTCATGTATTGATGGGGTAATGATTTAAGAAAAAACATGCTGATAAAAGATAGTGGAGTGCGTATGGTGATTTGCTTTATGCAGTATTTGTAACTTGGGTAGTTATTGTAGTTGGGACTTGCAATGTGTGTGTATATACATGTGTGTATATATGCAGGACACGGCATACCCAGGAGTTGCAACATTTCTTGTCAAAGACATCATGTCATGCTGTGTGGGCGTACACCCAGAGTGGTCATCTGGGCAGGATATTCATCTAAAGCATTGGATCAGATATAAGTCAAAATACATGTGCATACATAATTGTTGTTGTTACGTGCTGAATACCACACGTAAGTTGTTGGGTTCTACGCAGTATGCGTGGAACGTCGTAAGGTCATAAAGTAAAGAACACATAAGTCACAGTTAGGTGGTCAAGTGTATGTAAGGTTAAAGTTGTCTCTTTTATCTAGGTGTGGGATTCTTCCTTAATAGGGAAGAATCCCGCGACCTGTTTTACTATGTAACAGTTGTTGTGTTCCTTAACAACACACGGGATGAAGGGGTTTCCTTTTTTTTTTAAAGAGAAGAAGAGAAAATCAGGAGAAGACTAAATAAAAAGAAAGCTTAAAATATAACAAATAAAATAAAGTATAAATTAAGTATAAATTAAGTATAAATTAAGTATAAATTAAGTATAAATTAAGTATAAATTAAGTATAAATTAAGTATAAATTAAGTATAAGTAAAGTATAAGTAAAGTATAAGTAAAGTATAAGTAAAGTATAAGTAAAGTATAAGTAAAGTATAAGTAAAGTATAAGTAAAGTATAAGTAAAGCATAAGTAAAGCATAAGTAAAGCTTAATATAAGAAAGAAATAACTCTTACCTAGTCTACACCAATGCCCATATACACAATAACGAAACATTAGAGTAAAACACCAAAGAAAGTACGCCTCCCTGCTGAGCTCGACTCGACCAAACCGTCCCGTCATCCTGCCAGTCAATGATATTAACAACAACCTCCATGTAACGAACGCATCGCATGATAGGGCCAGCATGCATGCATGCATGCATGCAGATCCGCACCTAGTCCAGGACATTAATGCCCTCACACACACGCCCGTTGGAGCACCGCCTGCAGCATGTCTCTCGTCTTATATTCCCTTGGTCTTGGTGAATGCCTTCAAAACCACAATACATGACAAGCAAAATTGACGACACAAAACTGTGTAGCAATCTACGTTCAGACTGCACTACAAACCAGCCCGTTATGCACACAACCGTCGGGTGGACAAAAAAACCATGGCATCCAGAGAAGCCGAGTGGTGGACTCATCCACAAAAAGAGAAGCCTCGGTGGAGAGGCTGCTGATGCGTGATCTGGGAATCGAACCCAGGGCTCCCCGACGTTGCACGGATGGCAACGGAGAATTTTACCACTAAACCAATCACGCTTCGTTGTGTGACGATTTGGTAATAGAGTATATATAGTAGTAGGATCCCACACCTATGAGTGTGCACGAGTGCATCTTTTCGGCAAACAATAAGGATAAGCAAGGCCGTTTAACTATCATTTCATTCTTCATTCTTCACTCTCTTTTCATTTCAAAGCAATGACCCTGAGAACGAATACCTAGGTACCTACCCTCTCAGAGTCGGAAGCCATGGGATGGGCATGGGTTGACACAGAACACCGGATGTCAAATCTAATGTGCACATAAATACCTGCGGCATGTGGAGCACCTCACGTCCTGTCATCACCATCCATCCATGGAACCTTCGTCCGCGCAGTGCAACCTCAGCTATTCCCGCAACCAGTCATCCAGCCCGTCCAAGCTGCGCGCCGCAGAGCCAAGAAGAAATGTGCGGCTGGCGGACAACTGGCGACCGGTGACCTGACAACTGGCGAGTCTGGCATGAGAATTGACGCCGGGGCATGAAGGGCTCCAGAATTCCAATGCAGGCATCTACAAAAGAGGTCGTTCTCGACAGGGATCCATCACCAGGCTTGCTCGAAAATTCCTAACAACGCTCAGGTCACAGGTCACAGGCGGTCCTTTTGGTTTCTTGGCCCCGGGGACTGACGATGGATGCACCTTGATCAAGCTTCGTCATTCGTCATCTACCAGTACTGCTTCATCCCGTGCATCGCGACCCCAACAATTCCCAGCGCCCATCTTCTCCGCCTTCGTTGCAAATGTCGTGTCACTCCGTCGTCTCCTTGGCGCTTCCATTGCCATTTGTCTTGGGCGCCGGACTCCAGACAGCCTCCACCACGCTCATCCTGCACGATGGACTTCTCGTAACACCCTGTTTTTGTTTGCACAACGGATTAGCTATGCGGTCTCGGCAGCAAAAGAGTTTGATCCACGCATTTATTTCTTACCTTGAACACAAATCCCTCGTCGGCTGCCTTGAACAGTTCTTTAAACTCCTCTTCTTGGCGCTCTTGTGCGTTGAGCAGGGCCAGCATAACCAGGTCCATGCCTCGCATGAGCTTCTCATCCCATGGGTTCTCTGATCCAGGCTCACGCAAGCAGTGATCGTTGATGATGATGCGGGCCCCCGGCTTTAATGCCGGCACAAGATTTTTCAAGAGCTTGATGGCATAAGGAGTGGAGTAGTTATGAATGATCCATCGGAAAAAGTAAACTAGAGGCACGGTCAGATTTTTTGTCTTTTTAGAAAGAAAAAAATTCCCTGTGGAGGGAGGGGAGGAGATTACCATCTGCATCCTTGATCGGCTGCTCTTGAAAAAAATCATGTGCCTCTAGTCGGACACGTTGAGCAATTGACGGGTCATTGCAAATCGGGTTCGGCGCACTGTCCACCGTCTTGGGTAAATCTTGCACGACAAACTTCATGTTCTTCCATTTCTCGGCCAATGCAATCGACATGAACCCGTGGCTCCCTCCAATATCGACAAGCGTTCCGCCGCGCCTGTCCACATCGGAGAGGTCATAGTTGTCGACAAAGTGGCACACCTCGTACCCCTCGCCACCTGTCAGACTGGCCATGGCTCCGCCCATTCTCTTGGCTCGAGCTGCATCTTTTCCAAAAGTGACAAACATGGGCTCCTTCTCGACGGTGTTAAACGCATAGTTGAAGCCAGTCGTTGTTAGAGAAGTGGCTTCGGGGTGCTGTTTGAGTGCGTTGAGCACGTTGGCCGCCGCTGGGAAAATGTCTTCCGAGTTGAACCCTACCCAATCCTGCAAGTCTTGATCCTCTGCTAGTAAACGAGACGCTGCAGTGTGGGCGATTAAGCCCGGCTTTGGTTCGCAAAAAATAGAGTTTGTCATGGCATGGCGCAAGACTCGGGCAAGATTTGTCGAATCCAAAGCAGTTTTGGTCTGCAATTCTGAAAGAGTGATGGGATGTTCAATGGGCACCAGTTTGGCTAGGTAGATTGTCAGTGACACGGTATGCAGTTTTTGTTGTGCTTTCCCTCTCTGTCTGTTTATTTTTCTCTTTCTTCTCTTTTCCCCTTTTGGCTAAAGACACACGTACCGATGCCGTAGCTGTGAATGATTTGAAGGCTAAGTGTATCCAAGAACTGTAGACAGACGTGAAAAGTTAGTAGCGTTCAGGCATCAGGCAGTCATCAAACAGGTATTGTAGCACGTGGACATACACTCCAGACTCCCCATCGCACATTTTCCCTGGGCCCTCTGACCAAGCGTCCTAATTCCAGCGTCGAGTACACAATCTGCTGGCGACTTTCCTGAATGTCGTCTGGTAATCTGGGAAAGTCAGCCGGGGCATTGACCCCGAAATCTGGCTGTGGAGAATTGCTGTCTCTCAAATATGCCTCGAGTTTGTCTGCTTCTGCGGAAATCCTCCTTGCCAAAGCTACGAGGCGCGAGACATTGTCGTCTTCGCTCTTTTTTGGCGGTGATGGATTGGGGTCATCAACATCCGATTTGGACATGGTGGTTGACGACGGGGTGACTACGTCTCGCTTAGTTCCGAGATGCTGCGAGAATTCCGATGAAGATTGTGTGCTATGCCTCTTCTTGTCTGCATCTGAACCTAGAACGGACTCAGTTGACGGTGTGTGCAACCACGAGGGAATCTTGAATCTCCCCATTGCTTCGCACTATTAATAAGTACGGGAGGGCAACCAAGAAAAAAAACCAGTCTGGCGAGCGAACGACCTGTTTGGAGACTTTTTAAAAAAGAAGTGGTTAGCAACAAGATGGTGAAGGAGACCTCCCGGAACATTATACAGAAACGGCAATATCATGCAAGAGTGTCCCCATTTGTATTAGCCGAACCTCGCGGGCTCTCCCCACCAGCACAGTGAGGAGAATGTATACAGAGGGAGAAGAGGGAGAGAGAAAGAGAAGGAGGAGGGAGGGAGAGCGAGAGAGCTCGCGCTGCTGCAGGGCATCCGTGAACTTGTGAGAGCTCCAGTTGCACTGGTTGGGCCTGACCGAAAAAACCGTTGCGGCTGACCCAATCTGTCGGGTCGTAAGACGTAGGCCCCTTTCGCTCGGTTTGACTGCCCGTTCTTTCCTCGTCGTACTTACTCGACCGGGTTGATAGGAGAAAGAGGGGGAGGGATAGATTTGGTGTGACCCAACCAGGCGGTTCTCCACGTGGGACCGGTTCTTGCAGACGGAGAGACAACGAGGCAACTTGGGGAATTGAGCGCCAAAAAAGGCAAAAAGCAAAAAGCAAAAAAAAAGAAGAAGGAAAGAAAAGGATGAGATGAAAAAACAAAAAAAGCACATGTGTCTTAGGGCAAAGTTGTGGTGAAGGACGCTGTAAAACGGTGTCTCTCCGACTTGTGCTTGATGGACTTCGCGTGGGGAACAATAATGCAAATGCAGCGCGACTCACCCAAGCAGGACTCACGGTCTCGTGCCGACGTCGTGTTCGTTTGTTCCTTTGCCTTTGACAAGGCGCGCGCCCCTTTGCAACACCCGAAGACAATTTCGCGTTTGCTGGGCCCCGAACCAAAAAAAACTGATCCGGCTGGTTCCTTCTCTGGAAATAATCGGCTGCTGGCCCCCTCTCCGCTGGTGGATGGATGTCGAAATATCAAAATGTCGATTGCGGTCCGAACAGCGAATGGGATTACAAAGACGGACCAGACGGGACCGGTTGCTCCTTCCAGAGATGGTCAATCGTTCCTTCCAGGACAGGGGTACGGGAGGGAAGTGGCAGGTGGCAGAAGCTGGCGGTTGGCAAGTATCAAGTCAAGTATTGACGACTACACGCATCCTCTGACTGACGAGTACCACGAGAAGATACAGAAAACAGTGATTAATACAATAATCAAGATGGCCGAAATAAAATCATGAAATGGATAAAAATGCTACTATGAGTAATTAAGAAGAAAGAAAAAAACAAATGATTTTTTTTTTAAAAAAAAAAACCAATTGTTCAAAAAGGGCGAGACCCCCCCCTTTTTGACCCGAAATTCGGGGATTCGACAAGCATCATCTTACACTCATCTTACACAAAGAATAGAGAGTAGAGACTAGAGAGTAGAGACTAGAGACTAGAGACCAAAAAGGGGAGGGGGGCGCAGGGCAATGTCTGGCACGGACTTGCTTCAGCGCGGAAAAAAAATGGCGTCTTAGTGACGGCCACCAAGACACGCCATGTGGAAAAAGTAAAAAAGAAGAGAAGAAGACGAAGAAAAAAAACGGGACAAGAAATAGGAAGAAAGGAGAAGGAAAAAAGAAAAAATAAAAAATAAAAAATAAAGAAAGAAAGAAAAAGCAAAGAAAGTCAGAGCAGGAAACCCATTGTCGCTTATTCTTGAACTAGAAAGGTTTTGGGACAGAACTCGACTTTGGATCACGGTGAACGCGCCGCTAGCCGACCCAAGTGTCTGCCTTTAGTAGGAAGTAGCTACCTTGGGTACTTGCCTACCTACCTACCTACTTGGTTGGGTCTACCGGGTCCAGCTTAGCTTCGCCTCCAGGGTTGCTTCCCCAAACTGCACATGCATGTGCCAGACATCAAATCGGCAAGGCGAGGCAGGGCGAAGACAAGGCGACAGGAGGCCAATGAGCACATGCTATTTTTACGCCTCGTCTTGGGGTGGCTGGACCAAGCACTGGAGGAACTGGACGCCCCGGATGTCCAGAATGGGGGTTGGAAGAGGCGAAGGAGATGCGCCGGGGGGGGGGGGGGCACACAAAAAGGAAGAAGAAGGTCACCAGGCGCACACCAAACAGGAGGAGGATTAGAAGACGGAAAAAGAAGGAAAAAAAAAGAAATATGTAACTATAAAAATAGGAATAAATGCAGAATGCCTGCGAGGGGAGCTTTGAAAATGGAGCTCTTTGAGATGCATACACGAAATGGAAAGATATGTATATCCTCTCCTCCCCTCGTGCACATAACATTACCTACGACGGCGCGCGCAAAACGCAATACATGCATGCACAAACACGTCCTCCTGACCATGTGCGGTCCATTGCCATTATCCCCATCGACAGCCGGTCATGCCCGTCCACGTCATGTCCGTCGCCCGCCCGCCCGCGGCCCCCACCCGCCCCATCTCGGATCCATCTCCATCCAGCACGATCGGCCGACAGATGTGAAAACACACAGCAACAAAATCTACCAGACGGGCAGACAGCAGGCCAATTCCAGCGCTACAAAAGCCTGGATTGTGCCCAAACCGCCCGCATGCCCCGGGATGCAAGAGAAGCTCGAAAAATAAATAAATAAAAAAAAAGTTAAAAAAAAAAAAAAACTTCCCGAGTCCGTGCACTGCATCGATCTGGTCGCTTAGCCTGCCATTAGCCGAGGCAGAACGCCACTCCACTCTTGAGTCCGTCCCAGCCGCAGCCTACCCACTCATCTCCGTCTCCGCGCAGCATCCATCAATCTCCATGCATACACGCCCCCCCACCACACACTCCAACTCCTCCACCCCCCCCCCTCCCGGGTGCCGCGTCCCGGGTGGTCGGGTCTACATGATCCCAAAAAACTCCAAAAGTCTACTTTGTTGCTCGTGGACACACATAACCCAAACTAGCATCAAATGGATCTGCCCCTGCCCGTTCTAGACCCCCCTTCCCTTCCCTTCCCGCCAAGCCCAAAGCTTAAGTCATGAAGCTCCGTCGCATTTCTCTCGGGGCCCATCCATCCCTGCTGGGAACGAGCGGACGTTGGGACGCCATGGAACGCCCACCACGTTTTGGTCTTCTTGTCGTTTTACACGTTGACGACTGGAAGTCGCATGGACGCTTTTTTTCATCTTGGTTAGGACTCAAGAGCGAGTGCACGGGGGGGCTAATCCTTTGAGTGCCGTCATGGAAAAACCATGCCCAAGTGTGTACTGCACCAGAAATCTCCCCCCTCTCGCCCTCCTCCCAACTTCCCCGCCTGCCTGCACCGCCTGAAACCAACCCCATGATTTGCCATGCAGCATGCAGACGCCATCGGGATGAGAAGAAAAAAAAAAGCCGTGGCCTGGCTTGCATGCTGCCCCGTCTCACAAAAAAGTCCCGTCCCAGCTGTGGCGGTGAGGAATAAGGACAAGATAAGCAAGCAAGACGGGCTAGGAAAATCATCCAAGACATGCATGCGCGCTGCACGAGGCAAGCACACATTGCACACACAATGGGTGCATGCTTGGCTTGCGTGCATACATGCATCCAGTACATGGGTTTGATTCTCGACTTGGGTTTCAACGTTTCAACATAGACATGTCGTGTGCGTCGCACCAGTGCCCGTGGCTTCGGTTGAGTTGATTTTGTCAGGACCAAGTCGAATGGCATCATTTTCTGTGCACAATGGTACAAAGCCAAATGACATCATTCTGTCCTGAGAATATAAAGTCAAGTGGCATCACACTCTGTTACCAAGAATTAAAAGCCAAATGACATCACACGCTGCCACCAAGTACAATCAAAGTCGCCTAGGCCAAGTACAAGAAACATCGCTTTCATATCTCCTTTTGTCAACTACATCTGCTAGTATGCTGTCATCGGCTTTTGTGCGTAAATCACATGCAACGGCATGTACATGAGAGCATTGTTGTCATGATATGCCTGCCTCACTTCCATGAGAAGCATCTCCACCTGCTCGCGATTCCAACGGAGGCCGCGCGTAAGTGGGCCCATGGCAATGGCTTGAAGACCATCGAGAAGTATCGTCCGCCAGTACAAGCCCACTGTCTTGAGCACTTTATTTTTTGGCCACGTCCCTATGGGGACATGGAAGACGCGCTCCGTTACGTTTCTGAAGCCCGCCTGCTGCATCTTGCCGGCTAGGATGCCTCCCGACGAAATATCCAGGTCGACGCCTAGAGCAGCCAGTCCCTCCGTCACCAGCTTCCAGAACTTGGCAACTGGATGATCTATCGGTACGAGGCCATCCATCGCCGCACTTCGAGGTCTGTGGTGAATCTCCTGCATCTCCATCCACGCGCCTCCTTTCAGATGACTAGCAAGTTGTCAGCATGATTAGGCCAATGTCCACCATTTTGATCACTTATTTATTTATTCAAGAATGAATCTTGTTTCTGTCTTCTTTTCTTTTCCGGGTTTTGAGCTTTTGTTTTTTGAAAAAAAAGAAAAAGAAAAAGGGCCAGCTTTCTTGCACTTACTCAAATGCCCTGCGGTATAGGAGGTCCCAATCCTTGATAGCCATGACCGTATGACGAGAATGAATGTAGTCAAAATGATTGCGCGGATATAGCCATGGTGACTCAGCATCGTCCACCATAAATCTGACGTTGGGTGGTAACCAGTCCGGTTGAATCGGAGACAGATCAATGCCTAAAACGTGTGCGCTGGGAAACGCATCGCCCACTGCAAAACGACAAAGTCAACAACACAACAATCTCCTCGGACTGGAGGCGGCAAAAATAAAGTGACAGCAGACATACTTTCAATAGCCCATATCCCCGTTCCGGTTCCAATATCCAGTATTTCTTGAGGATTGTTGCCAATGGGGGCAAAATGTAGCTTTTGACTGCAGAGCAACTTGACCATGGCATGTTTCATGTCCTCTCTTTCTTGCTCTACATCTTCGTTGGGGAAATTATAGTGGCCTTCACGAAATCGATGGTATCGCCGCCCGTTTTCAAACATGTAGTCTCGCACCGATGACTCCGCCGATGTACTGCCTGAGCTGAATCCATCGCTATCGTACCCTCCGTCGGACTCGTTGTCGTACTCTTGGTGGTTATCGGCAACGATGGAATCTTCGGCTTGTGTAAGGGCCTCGTGGGCTAACTGTTCCTGTTCGGGCGTAGATAAATTGGGGAACATGGATACTCCGTTTGGGTGTGTGAGTGGTGAAGTGAGGACCGACTCAAATTCGCCACGGTCTGCGGGAACATGACCAAGTACTTCCCTCTCGCATTTTTTTCCGTCATCGTCGTCGTTGTCGCTGCCGCCGTCGCGGCCGTGCTCGTCCTCCCTATGGCCATTGGCGTTGTGTCCGGATAGTTGTAGTTGTGCAGCTGTTGGATTGTTTGGTGTTGAGGCGGTCCCAGTATCAGAACGAGCAAAGTGTTCCTCATCCGGGTCAGGCTCTTTGGGGACGGTTGGGTTTAAGGGCAGAGTTCGGGCTTCATCATGATGAATTTGGCCGGCAGGCGTATTGATCAAGCCTGAAGCGGCAGGATACTCTGCCGATCGTGACGTATGCAGCGTATCGTGGCGATCTTTTCTAGTCGCGCTATCACAGGTCATTCCGAGTTGTTTTTCGTGGCCGAGAAACGGCTGGTTTCTGTTGCTCAAATTATGAGTCTGTGCGACCCGAGTGTCTTCGGAGAGCTTTCCTGCTGTGCTTGTGTCATGCCAACGTTGGGCATTGTTTTGAGAAGATTGTGGACTGCCATTTGTCGCCTCTAGTAATGCAGGTATGCCAAGTATGGAGCGAGTATATTCAGGATCGTGGCGACGTTGTACGGAAAAGGCGTCTGCAGAACGGTAGCCACTCTTGGCGGCTTCAGCAGGACGAGATTCCATTGCTGCAAAAGGAAAAAAAAAACAGGAAAAAGAAATGAAATAAAACGAAGATGGCTTATATGACACAAGGAAGCGAGGCCGAAATCGAGGTCACAATAGCCTAGGATACCTCATTTGAAGGGCTTGCTTATATAGGCGGCGACTAGGTGTCTTTTGGATGAGAGCGAACAGTTATATGTGCGAAGCTATACGTTGTGGATGAACCGAGGATGCAAGACGTTCCAAGGGTTTGTTTGGTTGTGACGTTCAGCATGCGTCACGTCGGACGGATACGTTACAAGATGTGTCAAAAGATCGGGTGACGCTTGATGTTGGTGCTTGGGTGTTCAGATATACAGCGTCTCGGAGGACCAAATCGTTTTGCCCCAGGTATTTCAGGCACCGCAGCAGCGTCCGCGGTTTAACTTGTGAGGTTCTCTCGTTGCTTTACTTGTTTCCTGTTGGGGACGGAAAGGGGATGGCAGCGGAAGTGGCAGCGGAGCAGTAGCAGCTCATAGCCCGAGTCTGCTACTTTTTCAGAATTAAAAGACAGAGTCCAGCCGTCGACGTGGTAAGGATGCAGTCTGCAGCCTTTTTCTGTTGGCTCGACAAGAGGGAAACAAAGGCTTGGTTCGCAGCGGAGGCAGCAAGCGGGCAGCAAGCGAGCAGCAAGCGATGATGGGCGGCCGAGCGAGTGAGGGGACCAGACGGGACTTTGAAGTTGGCATCCAGGGGTAAGGGTGGTCTGCGCTGCGCAGGCGGAAGGCGGGCGGGAAGCGGGAGGCGGACGGCGGACAACGGCAGGCAGCCTTTGGAAATTCGAAATGGGCGAGTTTTGGCGAGACAGAGACGAGGCCGTCCGAGATGGCAAGGCGAGAGGAAGAGCTACGATGATGGACAGACGGACGGACGGATAGAAGAAGAGAAAAGCTCGAGAGAGATTGGCAGCAGACCAGACATGAGGTGGAAGCACGAGGACCGTCTTCAGTGTTGACGTATCAGCGGTTGTCAGTGGCGCAAAGGCAGGCGCCGTGCGTCGAGACCAGGTGGCAGGTGGCAGGCAGGTGGCAGGCAGGTGGCCATACATGATGCATGATGCATGTACCAGACTGCTCGGTGCTGGCTGCCCATGCCACGCACATGCATGGCGCCCACTGTCAGCACTGAGCAGTGGGCACTGAGCAGTGGGCACTCAGCCGTGGTGAGCGGCACTGGGGGCCCCCGTCAGCCCTGCCGGCACTGCAGTCGAGTCTGAGCCATTGATGGGACGGCCATTGGTGATTGGCCACTGGCTGATTTGGCTGATGTCTGGTCTGATGCTGGAAGAGCCGGCCGGACCCAGAGTGCATGTGCATGCTTCATACTTGACGCGGTAACATGCATGCACATCAGCCACCTAGCAGGCCAGTCCTGGACTCCTCGACTCCTCGACTCCGACTTCGACTCCTCGCCGCTGGGGACCTGGCCGCTGAGTCTGGAGTATGATCATTAATAAATAATAATACTTATTGTTATTATTATTATTATTATTATTTGCATCAAGCATTGCCGTCCGGTGGGCCGTCGCAGGAAAACGGGGCCGCATGCAACATTAAATCAAATCCCGCGGTGGGGTCAGCACTGCGCGGGGCAGGGGGGTGCCGAGGAGACTGATGAACTTGGTCGTCATGGATGGTGATGATTGATTGATGATGGATGGCCATGGCAAGTATCGGACCTCCTTGACAGCACCCACGACCATCGATGCCGCCGAGAATCATCGGAGCAAGATGGCCTGAACTTCTCCACGATGTACCATGGAAGTCAGCTCTGCAGGAGCATGACATGACAGCCGAGGATGCTTTGGTTGTCATCAAAAGCAAAGCAAGTACAATACCGCCGACATTTTACCCCCCCTGACATCGCGACCGGCAAGTCGAAATGTCGTGCCACTTCCTTCCTTTTGTTGTCTTCATTTTTTTTTGCCTCGCTCTCCCGCAGTTCACAGTATTTCTCCACAGTGTGTACTGTCCACATTCTTGTCTCTCTTTGGACAATCAACGCCGATGAGACGTCATGACTAAGTACCAGGCCATGGAAAAATGCATGCAAGGTAACCCCAACGACAACGCAGAGCAAAGTAGGATCAATGATACTCTTTTCTTCCACCACTTAAGGCAAAGGCAAAGGCCTGCATATATATGTACATACTCTATATACATACATGCCCATGTCGCCTTCGTCCAGAGTGCCTGCGCCGTGCGTGGGCAGTGCTTCTTTCCAGCCAGAAACTCTCATCGCCGACGACGACAAGTTGCAGCAGGCACAGTCTCTGCTGACCAAAGATGACCTGTTCGAGGCAAGCCGCTTGCTTTTTGGCTTACCAGAACGCGATGCCTACACGTATCACGCCATGACAGCAGTCAGGCTCGCCGAGGTTCAGCGCGTGGTGAATCTGGGGGGCGTCAACGGCCTGCACAGCTGGTATCGTGCCGAGGACGGCTCACCTGTATGTTTGCAAAGCAAAACGCCGGGGAACACTGAAGAAAAAAAAAGTGAAAAAAAAAAAATGAAAAGAAGAAAAATAGAAATCAAAGACCAAGAGACGACAAAAACTAAGAAATCGAGTTGTTAGCGAGAGTCCCCCCCGCGGTCTGACATTGAGGCTTACATATCCATATTCAGCCCAACCACGGCCACGGCATCAGCCCTCAAGAACATGGGCACAAACGCCAAGAAGGGATCGATACGGGCCGAAGCGGCACAGCACATGACCGACAAGCGGTTCATCCACCCAACCTTGTCGGCGAAGCTGACCCTTCCCCGATGCAAGAGACCGCCGAGGCAGAACCCTTACTTTGACTTTTGGGCCTGGTCGTGCCGCAACCTGGAATGGTGTGGACCTTGTGCGTCGTCCGAGAAAACAGCAACCAGTCACCACGTCCTGCCCATCTTCATGCATCACTTTGGGTGCGCGACCCCGTCGCACGAAGCGCTCGAGATTCTGCGCATCCTGGCAGACGGGCGGCCTGTGGTGGACGTGGGCTCCGGCAACGGCTACTGGGCTTTTATGCTGCGAGGGTACGGACTCACCGTCCACGCGGTGGACAATAGGCAGAGCGAATGGAGAGTGAACTGGATCTCGGACACGGTCATCATGGACGGGGTGGACTGGCTACGGAAGAAGGAGCATGGAAAGCACATGGTCCTGCTGCTCGTCTATCCCGTTGTGGGAGGAGGGGCAGGGGGCGGAGTCGACGGCAGTTTTACGCGGGACATGGTGGACGCTTTTGAGGGAGATTGCATTGCAGTCGTGGGGACGCAGAACGGGAACGGATACACGGGATTTACGAACATGACTATGGACCAGTACATGGAAAAGGAGAATAAGCAGTGGGAAAAGGCAGTGCAGATTCCGCTGCCGAGCTTTGCCGGCAAGGACGAGGCTCTGTATGTGTTTCAACGGACGCGGCAGGGTCTGAATGGAGTGGAATAGAAGATATGAAAAGGGGAGGGGCGGTTGACGGGGTCGGTGCTCATGTTTCGGATAATATAATGATTCGGTATGGCCACGTTTGTGCCCTTGCATATTTCACGGCCTGGTAGGGGTTGACGAGTGTTGGCTCTGTTGGGTCACGTCTCAGCTCAAGGCTCAAGACAAAACAATGATGGATTGGCCACGTGCGAGAAATGCCAGTGCTTTGATGTTCAATGTTTGCTGCCCGACTCCCGAGTCCCCAGGTCGTACCCATCGAGTGTTGATTCGATACATAAATGGTGACATGCACCCACACAAGCACCAACTGACACATGCATGCATCGGCATTGAATCGTCGGCACCAATCGATCAGCCTCATCAAGGGTTCCTTGGTTCCTCGTCAGTCTGGACCCTGACGCTGAGTCACCGACGCCTTGAGGCTGCGGGCTGGTCTCAACAAGCATGTGGAGCCAGCCACCGCTACAGTGCATGTCCCGCCGTAAAACCCGCCGGCCTGGCACCCAGCCATGCCGTCCGTTAGCAGGCAGAGCTCTCTGCTCAGTGGTCGACGGTCGGTCAACGGTCGGTCAACGGTCTGACGATGTCTGAGTCTGATGCTGACATGGAACATTGAGCCCGACTTGACTTTTCTCTTTCCGTGCAGCCCGCCGCCAGACTTCGGGCATTTCATTCCTTTCCCACCGCTTCTGCGCATTTTTTTTTCTTCGTCTAACGGGAACGCCTGCCGTCCGTCGCAGCCTGCTTTGGCAATAGATCCCGGAAACCGAGAGTGGGACGACGAGGGGCAAAAAAACAAAACAAGGAAAAAAAACAAAACAAAAACAAAAACAAAAAACACACACCTACACGCGAGTGTTGACGTCCCGCCTACGCCCCTTTCATGTCGCTTGCCGTTCCCTCGGAGCGCAAGCGAGATCGATCGAGGTCTCGTGACCGTCGCTCAAGAGATGAACCTAGACGTTTGAGCATCTCCAAATTGACCGAGACGCGGGAGCCGAGCCATGTCTACCCCGAGGATGACCTAGATGGTCGCTACCAACCGGGGGGTCAGCCGCGACAGTCGACTTTCGGCGGCGGCGGCGGCGGAAGTCTACCATATCCGCTTGGAGGAATGGGTGAAATGCTTCCTGGGAGCCAGTCTCTTTACAATTACAGCGATTCGCACCCAATCTACCAGCCCGTCTCGCCTCCCCAAGACACGTCGTTTCGCCGCTCTCGAGACCAGATCGAGCGACAGATCACCAATCACCTGCCCGGGGCATTTCCAGAAGAAGATCACCCATGGAGGGGAGACGAATGGGACAGACGACAGGCCCGCTACTCTGTGCCTGTAGATGCTAGATACCACAGCCGGATCCGATCAGACGGACTTTATGATGGCGATTCACAACCCCGCTGGGCCGACAGAAGTCGCGACACTCGATCCAAGAAGGAACGCGACGAGGATGATCTGGCGTATGGCAAACTTCCCGGCCCGTCTCGCCGTCATCGAGATAAATCACCTCACACCTATGGCAGCTATATATTCGGCTTCAACGTCACTGACACCTGGTCTTCACGAAATGGACGCGGCCAAGATAACGACGACCACACGCGCGACTCGAGAACGTCACGCCACGAGCCTCGCGCCTCAGGCGCCAATGTCTTGTCCGTCGAGCCTAGGGGTCGAGATAGAGGTCAATCTCGTGAGCGTCGAAGGGACAGGTCTTCTGGACCCTCTTTGCTTGTACCCGAGATTGATGGTAAGGGGAGAGACCGATCCAGAGATCGCCGGGGGACCAGTCGCGATAGATCGCCACAGCCACCAACAGCGCGCATGTCCAACCTGACAGTCGGCGCCGGTCTTTCGCCCTCGATATCTCTGTCTGCGGCGCCGCCTTCTCCCCTGCTCGAGTCTTACAGGGGAACCTACCAAGACTGCTCGCCGATGCCATCGCCACTTCTTATCGCGTCGAAAAGTCCGGACCATGAACTGCGAATTCTCGAGACCCTGTCCCCAGTGGGCTCCGACATGGAGGGCGACGGCAAGAAACGCGGCCGCCGAGCCCGCTTCCACGACACGGAAGATGTCGTCTCGCAGCTCGCCAAAGCACTCAAGGGTTCTCGAGCTCCGGACACGCAGCCCCTCGTCGAGATTCTCCCGTCCCTCACCCACGAACAGGTCATGGAGCTGCGGACCCAGTACAAGCGCATCGTGAAGACGGGCTCTGACCGCAAGGGCGTCAACATTGCCAAGCACATCCGCGTCCGTCTCAAGGACGAGGATTCCAATCTCATGAAGGCATGCTACGCCGTCGCGCTCGGCAAGTGGGAATCCGAAGCCTACTGGGCCAACTTTTGGTACCAGGGCGACAAGACCCGTCGGGAACTGCTCATCGAGTCCCTCATGGGGCGGACAAACGTCGACATCAGGCACATCAAGGACGCCTTTACCGATAAGAAGTACGACAACAGCCTCACCAAGTGCATGAAGACGGAGCTCAAGGAAGACAAGTTCAAAAAGGCCGTTCTGGCGGTGCTGGAAGAGCGCCGAATGGACGACTTGGATCCATATGGTCGGCCCGTACCCCTCGACTACCACCTCGTAGACGAGGACGTCAGCAACCTCCGCAAGGCCGTCAAGGCAGAAAAGGGCGGCGAAAGCGCCATGATTGCTATTGTGGTGAATCGGAGTGATGCCCATCTACGAGCTGTGCTCCAAGAATACGAGCACCTCTACCACGCAAACTTTGCAAAAGAGGCGCTCAAAAAGAGCGGCAATTTGGTGGTACGTCCCCTCCCCCTCCCCCCCCTCTTTTGTCCGTTATTTGCAAAACAAGACTCCGACACTAACATGTCTCGCTATTTTTTCAATGTTTGTTTTCTTTTGTTCTTTTTTTTTGTTCTTTTTTTTTCTGCTCATCTCCAGGGCGAACTCCTAGCCCACATCCTCAACGGCGTCATCAACAAACCCGTCCGAGACGCCCTCCTTCTCAACCACGCCCTCACCGCCTCCCGAAAGGATAGCCTCCGCCGCGAACTGCTCATCTCGCGTCTGGTCCGCTTCCACTGGGATCCGCTCCACATGCAGGCCGTCAAGCGCGCCTACCGGGAGCGGTACGGCGTGGATCTTTCCGAGGCGGTGCGGGAGGCCACCCGGGGGCAGTGGGGGCAGTTTTGTCGGGAGTTGTGCATTGCGCGGATGCCGGAGAGGGTGGAAATAATTCCTTAATGATTTATCTCTTTTTTTTCTTCTTCTTTTTTTTTTTCTACGTCCTTTTTTTCCTTTCTTTCTTTTAGGTCATGTGTTCCGGCACGAAGGGCCGTGTTTTAGAAAGAGCACTTATAATGTCCTCATGCATAGTCGTGGGTTATTTTTTTCCGGACAAGATGATTGTATGTACAGGCCAATGGGTTGACGTTCGCAACGAGATATATGGGGGGTAATTAGCTTGGGCATTGTTTTTTTTTTTTTTTTTTTTTTTTTTTTTTTAGCATTCAACTTTTTCAGGGGATAAGGTCGAAAAAGGTAGACGTTTTTCTTTCTACAGTAGGAGATGGGACTGGTGTACCTATGATTTATTATCTTTTATGTAGGTATTCCCTTTATGCGTGTGCTTTGTACATACATTGTGTTTATGCGTTGCGTTTGCGTTGATGCATTGCCCCTATATGCTGCTTTTATATGTTGTATTTATGTGTTTATTTATGTGTTGCTTTTACACGTTGCGTTTATACTTTAGTTCTCTATCACCTTGATATGGGCTGTGGGTGCGGTCAATGGGCGGGTAAGAGGACGCGTTGTGTTGATTGTTTTAACTGTTTGTATACTAATATACATGCATGCATAAAGAGACATACAATTAGACATAGGCATATATACTGAAACACATCTGACCACAATCACATCTATAAAATATATATATACATAAACACACATTTATTGTACACTTATCGTAATACCATGACCATGTCATGACGTCCCTCATTCACCGCCACCTCTATATTCATGCGATGCAACGCACTGTACTCCAGATCCAAATCATCACTTCTTCCCCTTCCCCCCCTTGACACTCTTACCTCCGCCCTTTTGGCCACTTCCCCCCTTCCCCTTGCCGCCGCCGCCGCCACCACCACCACTACCCCCGCTCATCATAACCTTGACTCTCCCCGCCGACACGCAGTTCACAATCTCCTCCACCTTCATCCCCTTCAACAGCTCCACCTCCCGCGGCCACATCCTCTCCGAGTCCGTCGATGCGTCATCCACTGCTCCCTTCTTCTGAGAGTCGGCTTTCCACCGCTCCACAATCTCCTTGACGGCTTTGCCCTTCTTGACTGGCCCCGGCTGCATCTTGGCCTTGTACTTGAACTTGCCCAGGGCTGTCCACGGCGCACAGACGGGGATTGCTTCCAGAATCTCATCCCCCACGAGGGGTGTTCCGACGAGCACATCTAGCGTCGTGGCCTGCTCTGCTTCATCTGTTGTGTCGAGACCATTGTCCATGCCTTGCTCCATCATGACGCGACGGACCTCTTCGTGCGCGGCCATTTTCTGTTGCTGACGGTGGTGCTGCGCGCGGCGACGCTCCTTGGCCAACTCAAGTTCCGCTGCCCGGGCGGCCTTGGCTTGCGCTTCCGCCTCGAGGCGCTTCTTTCCAATGGTAGCGCCAATGAGAGCCTCTGCTGCCATGCGGTCTTCTTCATCTTGGTCTTTGTATTTGGCGGCCATTTTTTTGGCTTTGCCCTTTTGTCCGCGCTTGGGAGGAGCCTTTTTGGAAGGCACCGTTGTACTCGCACATGATGTTGTGGCTCCGGTAGGTGCTTCGGATACGTGCGTGGCCGCATCTTCTTGCTCGTTCTCTTGCTCGCGCTCGTCCTCATCTTTGTCTGCTTCGCCATTTTCACTCTTTTCGCCGAGGGCGCTTCTGTCCGCATCGTCTCTGATCTCCAACTTTCCCGTTTCGCAAGGTAATGATTTTGTTGAAAGCTGGAGTGATGATACTCCCTCTGTTACTTCCTCGACTGCATTCGAGGGACTGTGGTGGCCGGATCCTTGTAGGGGATTGTCCTTTTCACGAGTGTCATCATCATCCTCGCTTTCGTCGGCAGTTTCGCCGCCATCTTGGTCTTGGTCTTGGTCCTGGTCCTGGTCAAACTCTTTAGTTTTGCTCTGAGGCTCTACGTCCGCTGATCCCTCGCTGCTTGGAGTGTCTTTCGAGTCCGTGGCATTGCCCGGAATCGAAAGTTCCCGCGCAGACGAGTCGTTGGCGTCCTGAATTCTGTGTTTGAGGTGCTTGGCCTTGCTGTCTTCACTAATCTTGAACATGATGCCCAGTCCGAGGAGAAGCTGCGCGGGTGGCAGGAAATTTTTCTGCCCGCGAACCATGAAGCTACCTGCGGGTAGGAACTCGCCGGTGGGAGCTGACTTGGATACCTGATCTGCCTTGACCCACCACGCTCCCATGCCAGCTTTCTGATCCCAGGCTTCAGAGGCACAAACCACGTGGGCTCCAGCTTGTGTCAGGGTGGCAGGTGGGATCGGTGCATCGGGGGTGCTGGCGTTGTTCTTGATGATGACACTAGGTGCCCCCTTCAAGTCGGCGTGGCAATATACATCTCCCTTTCGAAGATGATTCTTGTACAGTATTTCGCTTTGAGAAGCATCTTTGCCACCAAGTACGAGATAGCCATCCGACGAAATAAACCACAGAAACTTTTCGAACCATAGCTGAGTCCGAATGGGTTGCAAGAGAGCCTTTTCTTGCTTGAGTCCCTTCTTCAAGTCCTCAGCAATCTTTTGTTCGGCGTTTTTTAGCGCTCGAGTGGCTTGCTGCTGCGTCTTTTCCTTCTTTATCGCAGCCGTTCGTCGTTGATCGTAGTACTCCCTTGCGTTGCTCCACGGACTCAGTGCTAGATTAACTTCGACCAGCAAACCCTTGCCGGATTGTGTCTTCATCTTGGCTTTAGCGGTAGTCTCTTCGTCGTCGTCGCCGCCGCCATCATCCGAGTCGCTGTCGTCCGTCTCAAATGGATCCGCTTCCTCTTCCTCTTCCTCGTCTTGTTCCATTAGTTGTAGCGTTATTGAATTCTCAGCGAGGTTCAGCGGAAGCGAGATTATGCTGGCCACCGGATTTTTTCTATTCTTTTCTCGTTCCACCAGCTTTCCAATGTCAACCCAATCCATGCCCTGTCTGAGCAGGCCGTTCACGGCATCCATGGCCTCTTGTACCCAGTCTACGTTTGCTTCTATCGCTGCAGCTTTGCGCATATTTAGAAGCTGAGCTTCTTGTAAACCTTCTACGCGCTTGGCTTGATCTGCTCGAGCGGCGTCGAGCTTTCTTTTTGCCGCGGCCTCCCTTTCGCTGAGCCTCATCTCCAACTTCTGGCCTTCCAAGGACGAGAAGAACTCGTCCACCGTCTGATTGTACCCTTTGAATTCCAAGACCTTGATACTCGAGTCTTTTTGTAATTTGTAGGGGATGAATGGGTGGAAGTCCTCGTAGAGTAAGCCTTCGCGCTTCGTCGAGGTTTCGACACTTTCCTCGATCTTCTGTGCCTCATTTTCTCGTCTCTTGGCAAAGATGTAGCCAGTGCAAATGTTGGAGCTTGTAATATTCTCTATTGAGGATTCGGCCTCAGACAATAGTTTGACAAGCTCATCAAGGAGAAGTTCGTTTTCTAAAAGGTCGGCCGGTTTCACCGTCGTGTCGAAATTATTCGATTGCAAGATGTGGTCAACAAGAACTGGCGGGAGCTCAGTGATGCAAAGCGCCAAGCTTTTGCGCAACTCGCCTCCTGGTTTCTCCTTGAGTTTCTTGGCCGCAGGCGTGGCGGCAGACTTCTCCACTGCCAATTTCAGAGCATCTTGCACCCGTTCCTTGGTTAGAGCGGGAACGCCGTGAAAATTTTGCCTATTGTCGAGTGAATATGCCAGGCCAACTCGTTGAGGTTCCTGACTCTCGCCTTCTACCACGTTTCTGGATAGCGTCAAGATTTTCAATTCGGCGTCGGTAAGAATAACGTTGCCGCTCTGGAGATAATGTTAGACAGTGTTATACTTCCTTTCTGTCTCTTTGCCTCGTAATCTTGTAGAAAAAGATATATGTGCCTTACAGCAAAAAACTCGAAAAACAATCGATATTGTCCATCGCTGAATTGTAGTTCAAGTATACGATCAGTGCCAACCTGCGACACCGACGTCAATCGCCTCGTTTTCAGCAGCTTTCGTAGTCGAGCGACAAACGCGGAGGGCGCCGCCGCCGTGGTGCGGGCAAATTCGGTTGTATGGCATCGAAAACCTGTATCAAGGACTAGTTGCTTCTTGTTATTGGGCTTGGCGAACTTGAAGAGTAAGATCTTGGATGACAGGTCATAGACGTTTGCCAGGCGCAACGTTGTCAAGCTCTGATTGAGCTCATGTGCGATGACCTGGGTAGTAGAAGTTGCATGTCAGTTCCTTTTCGTTCTTTTTTTTCCGGTGTCAAACGTACCTTGACGTCGAGTGACGAAAATCTTTGCTTCATTGTGGGCAAATAGTTGCAGAAGAAAGAAATAAATGAAGAAAGAACGGAAGAAAGACGGAAAGAGAGAAACTTTCACAGAGCGTGGCATGACCGTGATTCCGCAGGCCATTTGAAAATGCACGTTTTCTACATTACTTCGAGGTGGGGTTGCCTGGCACGATTGGCACTCCGTCATCGCGGGGCAGCTGCTCCAGCTGCAGCTCCTCCTCCAGCTGCTCCAGCTGCTCCAGGTCAGCAAGCTCACGCCAACACTGACTCGTGGCGGGGTGACGACATGACATCACGTGCCTCGCCAGGGGCTGCACCTGCACATGTGTGCGTAAATATGTAGGCAGAAAAGGTAATAATGGACTTCTCGCGAAAGATGACAGAAGTGTTTGTAGAAATGAAGAATACAAAGAGTTTTTAAATGTTATCCGTTTTTCATTGTTGGTTTGGTGCTCGACTCTCTTGAGGGCTTTGACCGACATTACGCGCGTCACTCGACAGCCAAGACCTCTTGAATATGCCTTGAATATGCATATTGCAAATATGTTTCCTGCACCGAGGCGAGCATACAGTCACCGGCAGTCCGCATCCTTCTCCAGGAGCTTCTCCAGAGCTAATTCAGCATCTCAACACGATCATGATGATCGGCCATCCCCGGAAGCTACTGGCGGCTTATTTAGCGCCACCAAGACCAAGTCGGTCGGGCAAGTGCTAGCGAGAAGCAAGGATCCATTGACGTCGTCACGGCAACATGGGGCCACTTGGCAGTTAGTCACTTTCCTCGTTCGCAGCTGGGCTGGCGTGACGGTGTGATCACAGGTGCTCACAGATTCGCAGATTCAGCTCAGAATCAGCTCACAGGCACGTCGCTCTACTCTCACTTTTGCCGTTGGGAACTTGCAGAGGTTGGCATTCACAGGTCGGGTCGGGTTGATGCTATGAGAAATTGAGAGGACCAATTACCAGACGCAGCCTGCTTCGGACGAACCTAGCCAGCAGCCCAACATGAGGTGGGCGGCTACGAAAGAGCGGCGCGGCTGGGTTGTCAAGCAGACTGGGATGGACGCGTCAGAGAAACGTGATATTTGGCAGGCATATGAGTATTACATTACAGGTCAATGATCAATGATGGATCCCCGGCTGTTGGGACGTTCCCGTTCTGCAGGCCTGGCTGTTCGTCAATCCAATCCCAATTTTGCTCTCAAACTATACAAACTATACCAGACTCGATACCACATCCACTGTATGTGCATGTACAGTGTGCACTGTCCCCATACATCCAGCCTGTACCTAAAAGTAGAAGGGGGGCTGGGGACCCCCTGACATCCCAAGGGTTCAGCAGCAACAAGGACACCGGGACCAGACCTGCCCGGTCCAAAGAGTTGATCAGTGGCTTGTGCGAATCTGACGAGGGAATGGCGAGAGGGAAAAGGAAGGGGAAAAAAAGAACCAGACGATAATGCCGCCGTCTCAACACTCGACAGCGTCTGCGTCTCGGAATTGTCCCAGGAGTCGACACAGGCAGCCTAGTGCTGTGAGGTCAGTGGCTGGTTGCAACAGAAGAGTCTATCAACTCTGATCTGGTCTGGCTGCCCAGGTGGTGAGCATAGTGTACACAGTGTACACAGTGCACACGCTGAGTTTGGGCACCTAGCGCCAGCCAGATGCCCGCCTCCCGCCCCCGCCTCCCGCCTCCTGCCTCCCGCCTCTCGCTTCCCGCATGCCATTGGCACGCACAGGTTGACATGGCCGTAGCACTGGGCTGCAACGCCTGCCGTATGCACTTTTCAATGCAGTTGGGCAAAGCGAACCGGCCTGAATCTGGCGGAGCTGGAGACGGCCGGGCAGATGATGTTGGGAGTCTTGCAACTCGGGAGCAATGGAGACTGACGGCAACTCGTCCAGCCAGACGGACACTGGACGGAGACGGACCCGCCGACACGAGCAAAGCTTGGCTCCAGCCTCCCCAGTGTGTCAGTGGTCGGTCGTCGGTCGTCGGTGGAGACGAGCTGCAGCATCATTTGCCGCTATTCCTCTCTGGGGCCGAGTAAACAATCCCCAGCTCCAGTGTAAACACGACCAGTGGGCCCCTGCCTGGGTGGCCCTTTTTGATACATGCACCCTGCGCAGCAGCAAGCAGCAACGACGACGACGACGCCCACGTCACGTCCAATCGTCCAATCGTCCACTCGTCCACACGTCCACTCACTCGTCCGTCCACTCGCCTGTCCACTCGTCCCGTCCACTCGTCCCTCCTTCAAAAGGCCTCCCGCAGCTGCACAACGGCCTGGCTAGTTTTCTCCTCCTCCAATTATCTCCAACCACATCAGACAAACCCCTATTCCTCGCTCCCAACGAAAGAAAGACGGCTGAAGATTTCAAAAAGGCTCAACCTCCTTTTTCTCTTCTTCTCCCTCTCTTTCTCCTTGTCCCCCCCCCCTCTCTCTTCGACTTTTGTTTCCCAGGAACAAAAGCCAGAGGATCCTTCTTGTCTTCCTTTCGTGCTCTCTTGCTACGGAAGGTTGTATGAGAAGATTCTCTCGCGCCAGCAAAAGTCGCCAATCTGGACTTTGAAGCCCGCGTCCCCGTCCCTTTCAGCATCTTCCCGTCGACGTATCGGGACAACCAAGCACAAACAACCACTGCTCAAACCCATCAAGAGCTTGATATCAAGCTCCCCAACCTCCAGCAGGAGCCAGCCGGACGGCAAGAGCAATACTCTTCGTATAGTGCCCACGTCGACCTCCCCCCTCGTGAAGAGAAGCGCTACAGCCAAGAAGAGGTCCGTATCACTGAGGAGCGTCATCGCCGTCCCGGTTTCCAGCAGGAGCAATTTTTCAAGGAAGACTTTCGGTATGTTGTTTTCCTTCTCTGTCGCAACCTCTGTCTCTTTTTTCTGTCTGGGGAACCCCCTCTTTTTTTTTTCTCGGCTCGATGTCTACATGAACCAGCAGAAGCTTCAAACATCATTCCAGTCTGCCCTGCCATGTCTACATGGACCAGCAGAAGCTTCAAACATCATTCCAACTCTGTCTTGCCATGTCTACATGAACCAGCAGAAGATTCAAACATCATTCCAACTCTGTCTTGTCATGTCTACATGAACCAGCAGAAGATTCGAACATCATTCCACTGTCTTGCCATACTGTGCCACCCCTGCTCCCTGCCTCCCCTGCCCCATTCAGGTACTTCCGCAAATCGGGTTCGCAAGAGAAAGCTGAGCACGGACGAGCTGCGAGTGCAGCTGTGTTTGGTCGCAATTTTCTTTGTTTTTGTCCCCATTTGAATCCACAGGTGACACAGGACTCGACGCGGTGTGACGACAAAAGCCTCCCCCCCCGTCTCTGCACTGGGTACTTGGCCTTTGGGCAGGGTTGCTTGATATACGCCCCAGAGCAAAAACCCTCCCCTCCCTCCCCCTTCTCCTCCCCCAACACCCCCCAAGGTCCAGGGGCTGCCCGTTACCGCCTTGGTTTTTTGTTGACATAGAAACCAACGGCGTACAAAGCTCTCTCTTCCCATTCACACACTCTCCTCCCACTGACTGACCTCCAATCCTTCAACAGACCAGGACGCACCGAGCATACAGACACTCGTATTGACATTGATTACACTGCCGGTCCTCACACTTCCCCCATTGACATCGCTGAGCGTGAATACCGTGAGCGTGTTCGCCCTTCCTACTCTACTACCGTAGACCCTCCCTCTCGTCCTCAGTACCAGACCGAGGACATTCGCGTCAACGAGTACACCGTTGAAGGACGACCCAATCTTCAGCCTTCTGTCAAGGAAGAAGTTCATTTCACCGAAGAGACTGTTCAGCCTGTTCGCTTTAGCCGCGCCGAACAAAAAGCCAACATGGGTTACTACGACGAGGACGGTACGTTTTGTTTGATGAGGCCCACCCTGTTTGAAAGGCTAGGCACAAGCAGTGCCAAAGAAAGAAACAACGTGTGACGAGATGTGCTAATTCATGCTTGCTCTCCGCCAGGCCACTACCACTCCTTCCGCCAGGGCATCCACAAGCTTGCTGACAAGATTTCTCACCCTCACCACCACCACCACCACCACCATGACCAGGTGGATGTGGACATCAAGGAAGAGATCCGAGTGACTGACAGCCGCCCTCGCCCGTCTGGTGGCTCATATGTGCCCAACACTGTCACCATCCCGTGCCACCACATCCGTCTCGGCGACTTCTTGATGCTGCAGGGCCGACCTTGCCAGGTCATCCGCATCTCCACCTCGGCTGCCACTGGCCAATACCGATACCTCGGTGTTGATCTCTTCACCAAGCAGCTGCATGAAGAGTCCTCCTTTGTGTCTAACCCTGCCCCTAGTGTCGTGGTCCAGACCATGCTGGGTCCCGTGTTCAAGCAATACCGTGTTCTGGACTTGCAGAACGGCCACATTGTTGCCATGACGGAGACTGGAGATGTCAAGCAATCACTGCCCGTGATTGACCAGTCCAACCTGTGGGCTCGTCTGTCGAATGCTTTTGAGTCTGGCCGCTGCAGTGTCCGTGCTCTTGTTCTCAACGACAACGGCCGCGAGCTTGCCGTTGACATGAAGGTCATTCACGGCTCTCGCCTGTAAACAAGTCTTGTTTTAGAAATGTCTTTCATCATGTGTAAAAGACGTGGGTGTTTCAAAGCTTCAGAACAATGACTTGGCGCGTGTGAAGCCCGAGGTTATTGGATTGTAGAAAATCGCAGCATACTTGATATTTATGGACACTTGGTTACACTTGGGTAATATTTTTTTTTTTTTTTTTGGATGGACAAATTGTTTGATGGATCGGAGTCTATTAGTAGATAGGACGTTCCTGTACCTGTATATGGACCAATGACGATTCTCTCCATGCCACACACGCGCGAGCCAATATTGTTTTTATGTGTGAGATGGCCTTGATTGGTACACTAGTTCTTGACTGCATGTGGTATGTGGTGTGGTGTCTTGTCGACGGTGTGGCGGCTGACAGCCCATCAGATAGATGCTAGTGCAACCATCATCAGCTGTCGACTAATCGCTTTGAAGTGCCTCTAGTCAGCCTGCTATCGGCCAGATGGCACTTCTGATTTGCCATTTGCGGTTGTGCCTGCCCTCCCCGCCCCTCCAGCCCAAAGCAATCCGCTGGGGATGCGCGTGGCTGTTTTCCAAACCCATCACACCAGCCATCCATCCATCCGTGTAGACTGTACCCGAGTGGCGGACCGCGCGGGATTATCTCTGCATGTGCATGCGCTATTACATTCCCCCGGGGGTATTTAAAACCCTCGACGGGCCGTGGTATTTCCCCCGCCTCGTCCCGTTTGACCACGATTAACGGGTTATACTTGTACACCGCGCCGCCTTCTCGACCACAGTTCAACACCCACGCACGCATAATCGGCAACCGTCATGGGCAGTCAGCAGTCCAAGAGTCCGAGCCCGGACTCTTTGCGCGCGCAGGACCAGATGCTGGTGGAGCGGCTGCGGAGAGCGAAGCTGCAGGGCGGGGGGGGTGCGTCGTCGGCGTCATCGTCATCGGGCTGCGAGATGACGATGCGTGAGAAGACGGGTGCGGGTGCGGGGGTTGGGCCGGCGAGGGAGGCGGAACCGTTGTCGTTGGAGGTGGTGAGTGGGATGCCGGGAAGGATGTTGGAGGATGTGAGGAATAGGTTAGTTTTTTTTTTTCCCTTAATATATATGTGCTTGTCTGCTTTTTATGTCATGTCATGATCTGATCAGGGGGATGGATTAGACTTGAAGGGAGAAAATGATTTATTTAACAAAGGAATATTAATTAAAGAAAGCAAGAAGTAGTTATGAGAAGAAAAAAAATTAAAAAATTAAAGAAAAATAAAAGGAATAATAAAAAGAAAAGAAAAGAAAAGAAACCAACAACCCGCTAACTCAACATCAGACTCGCCCTCTCGGCGTTATCCTCCACCAACCCCAAAACAGTCCTCACCTCGCAGGCCTCCAGAACCACCAACCAGCACCTCTTCAACACCAAGATCCCCTTGGAAGGCGCCCCCGTTACCAACCAGCGGTCCAGCGGCCGGTGCTGGCTCTTTGCGGCCACAAATGTCTTCCGCGTGGCCCTCATGAACAGGTACAACGTCGAGGCGTTTGAGCTGTCCCAGAACTACCTCTTCTACTACGACAAGCTGGAAAAGGCCAACTGGTTCCTGGAGCAAATGATTGACACGGCGGGCGAGGACCTGGAGGGGCGGTTGGTGCAGCGGCTGCTGGGGGAGCTGGTCTCGGATGGGGGCCAGTGGGACATGGTGTATAACCTGGTGGACAAGTATGGGTTGGTGCCGCAGGCGTTGTATCCGGATAGTTGGAATGCGAGAGACTCGTCAGTGTTGAATGCGGTGCTCAAGACCAAGTTGCGTGAGTTTGGGCTCACGCTGCGCAAGGTGGTGGTCTCTGGCGAGGATGATGGCCGGAGGTCGGTGTCTGAACTCAAGGCGGACATGATGAAGGAGATTCAGCACATCGTGACGTTGCTGCTGGGGCCTACGCCGAATCCCACCCAGGAGTTCCAGTGGACGTATGTGGACAGGGAGAACAAGGTCCACGAGCTGAGCATCACGCCTCGTGATTTTGCGAAAAACATGTCCCCGTCTGGCTGCTTCCACATGATGAGCTCGTCCTTGTCGCCGCCGTTGTTGCTGTCGTCGTCGTCGTCATCCTCCTCCTCCTCATCCTCATCGACCATTGCAGACATGGTTTCGCTGGTCAACGACCCCCGCAACCAGTACATGACCCCCCTAACCGTCGACCGACTCGGCAACGTCGTCGGCGGCCGCAACACAACCTACCTCAACGTGGACATGGAGACCATCAAGTCCACCTGCATCAAGATGATCAAGGCCGGCTCCCCCGTCTTCTTTGGCTGCGACGTCGGCAAGTTCAGCGACAAGGCCTCCGGGATCATGGACCTGGCCATTTTCGACTACGAAGCCGGTCTGCAGACCGACCTGCTGGGCGGGATGACCAAGGCGGAGAGGCTCCGGGCGGGCGAGTCGCTCATGACGCACGCCATGGTCCTGACGGCGGTGCATCTCGATGACCGGACGGGGAGGCCGCTTCGGTGGAGGGTCCAGAACAGTTGGGGGGTGGACAATGGCGACAAGGGCTGGTTTGTCATGTCGGATGCGTGGATGGATGAGTGGGTGTACCAGGCTGTGGTGGACCAGAAACTACTGACTAAGGAGGTTCGGGATGTGTTGGGCCGGAAACCTGTTGTCTTGCCTTTGTGGGATCCCATGGGCGCGTTGGCTTGATTTAGTTTTTTGTTCTTCCTTCTTGTATATAGCGAGGGCGATTTACGAGTGAAGGGAGCCAAGGGATGAACATTAGGGCTGATGAATAACGGTTGGCATATATTGGAAATAACTGCCCCAATGGTCTGGTATACGGAATGTGCGAGCTGAAATCATTTTTTTCTGTCGAGCGGTTCTGCCTCCTGGAAGCAGTAGTATTCCTTGTGATGACTGATGCTTCTTTTCCGTTAAACAGGAATGATATATGTTTTAAGAACAAAAAAAAACACGCGAGTATAATAGAAGGGACATTATTTATTATTATTTTATGTCTCCTTGAGAAGAAATTGGACTCGGGAGGCGTAAAAATATCCATGTCCCTCTTCATTGCCCAGACACGTATTGCTCAAATACAAGCCACGCAAGTCACATTGAATAACACACTTACGTTGAGAAGCCTACGTATGAGGAACGAGTAAGTGTTAGTTCTCATAGATTTGTGTCTAGAAAATTCAAAGAGATAAAGAAGGACTACAAAACTAAGCAATAGAGGAAAAAAGATAAAATAATAAATAATATATATATAAAGAAGAAAAAAAAAACAGAAATAGTAAGAAAATAAAAGGATAGACTCCCTTTTGTTCACAATAAACGTTACCGTTTAGAGAAGCTTCTAGAAGGACTAGGCGAGGAAAATCCCGTGTGTTTATGTACTATACCCCTGATGGGATACAACGGAACTATGATTCGGGCATGCAATGGGCGAGAAAGAAATGGGGATGAGGATAGAAAGTAGCGTGACGTGATTGTTCCAAGCATAGGTGGACTTTTTTTTTATATTCGTTTTTTATATTCGTTCCTTATATTTGTTCTTTGTATTCGTTCTTTATAGTCGCTTTTGTATATTGTCTTCTCTCTCGTTCTCTTGTCTCGTGCAACACAAAACGTCATTACGCGCATACATATACAAGTGTATTACAAAACAAGCACAAGAAAACCTCTTGTAAGGCAAAACCAGAGTGATTGTAAATCTAAAAAGATTAAGTGTATTATGCAGTAAAAGAAAAATATATTATAGGTTAAAGAACATTACTACTAAAGGCACTAAAATGCAAATACTTTATTAAGTTAAGTAGATAAAAGGGGGGGGGATAAGGCTCCCATTCGTTTCTACTTTATCACAATAAATTGTATACAATAAACGTAGCGACGAATTACTTGACGCGTAGCAATAATGGGTATTTTTATTATTACTTCCTTTTTACTTCCTTTTCACCTTTTTTTCCTTTTTTCCTGTTACTTCTTTCTCGCTTCTATGTCAAATCTTTCTATGAACGCTAAATATATACCCAACTATATCCATTGCCAAGCCTTCATACCCTATGCGCATCGTGCGCATTACGGGCCCGGTGGAAGGTCTGGAGAGTTCTGCACTTGCAGCAAAGTCGTTCTTTCCGCGAGGATTCATGCATGCATTTGTACTAGCTAGTGGGAAATGCGTTAATAGGCGTCGTTATAAGCCAGAACATGCGACGGAAAGCCCAGGCGACTATTATGCGTTGAGCAGTCCTTGGCTGTGCGTTTACGAACATTGCCAATACTGCGTCGCGGACATGACATCAAAGAGCAGACGGCGACGGCGACCAAGGAACCCCCCTTTGGGAAAGATAAGAAGAAGAAGAAGAAACGAGAGAACAAAGGTCCAATATTGGCGCATGATATAACATTGTGTGCATCTTTATATAACTCGTTTGACCATCTGCTTCAACAGTCGCGCCGTGCATGATAATGCCTCAAATATCCCTTCATCACCCCCAAAACTGCTTATCAGCGACACAGGCGCGGGCTAGCGCGGAGCTCTCATACGTAGAAGGAAAACAAAAGAAGAAACGAGGCCGAGAAGGGGCCATGATTCTATCTTGGCTTGGCTGTGACGTCGGACTATTGTTGCTTTCAATGTTAATTCTCTTTGTTCTTGAAACTCCGCGGCGCCCGAGGCGGATCGAGACGACTCCATCTTTGCCACGATGTGTCGGTTGCATATCCAGTGCCCTCTGTTTCAGCCGATTTTTCGGCTCCCGTGAGCGTAAAATTGAAATAAAGTGGCTGGGAATGGGCAATGCTATGGCAGGGATAAGGGCGTCTTGTGGCTTCTAGACCTTTTCCCGCGGAAGAATATTTTTAAGATTGCGCGCTCAGAGTCAGGACGAACTGCTTATCAACACTATCGATCTCTCGTAGCGATTCAGCATCGTGGATCGTGACCATCACGAGTTTCTGGACTGGGAAATCTCTAAAAAAAAATTAAAAAAAAAAAAAAACATCTCATTTTTGCCAAACTCTGCCGAGCTGCAATGCGCACTCACCCAACAGGATTCGGGAGAGGTCTCGTCTTCCAGGACAGAGTCTGTACATGTTCTGACCTGATTATGGCTTTGTCAAAGCCGTCGTTACAGAAGAGACGACTTTCCGAGACATACATATGTATGTATGCATTTCATGCCCAAATTTGCACCATAATTCCCGTCCAAAGTAGCAAGACTCAGCTGGTTGCACGGCATCTCAGCGTGTCATCGAGCCTTGCCAACGAGTAAGCCTTGCCACCTTGCCTCCCGCGACGAGCATAATGATGCGCAATCAGTTTCGCATCTCTGAAACAAGTCTGGTAGGCGACGGGTGAAATGTTTGGAGCCTTGCGGGACTGGCGCCGATTCGGGTGCCTCAATCCGCATGGATGGTGTTGAAATTTTTCATTCACTCGGAATCTGGCTGACAGCCGCGTATCGATTCGGGCTTTGCTTCCCACGCCAAGGATCATACTCCTAGTCCCTGGACTGCGGATGACATGCCTTGTACATACAACATCTTTCCATCGTACAGTACTACAGTCGTCTTTCTTGGCTTGAAAAATTCACGAATCTCCCCAACAGCTCGTACACACTGTCTCGACGGCGGACGAACGAACTAATGTAACGTTTCTGGAATAGTGCGCACACTCATTTAGGGACGGCGAGACGGCGAGATGGCGAAATAATGCAGGTACAAGGATAGCACCAAAATGATTGATCTGGAGACCCCGAGAGATAGTCTTCCGTGCCAGTTGAGCTTGTCGCTGCCCAACTCGTAACGCAGAAGCTCATGGTTCATGCCTGCATCTTCCCTAACCAAGAAAGGCCGAGCCCATGTTTCCACGGGCAGGGTCAATAGCAGCATTGCCGTTCCGGGGATGACACACATGAAGTATCACTTGAGCCCTGTCGCACTCAATCCACGGACGGCAAAGCACGTCGGGCTTGAGAGACACAAGGTGTCGCCGCCCAAGGCACACGGGCGGATAGACGGAACGCCAGAAACAGAGACAATGAGCGGCAGATCAGCGCGGCCAGTGACGGAGGGAATGCAAGAAATCAAAGAACAAGCTTAAGCGTCACCATGAGCAAATATGCGTGAATGATCTGGCCTATAGAGCGAGGAATGGCGCGTCGGTGTGACCCATATTGAAGTTTGAGAGCATAGATGAATTAGATTAGATGCTTCGGTAGATGGTGGTGAAGAGTCTGTCTGGTCTGTGAGGCTGCGGCATGGTAGAGAATCGGCTGGAATCTGGTGGACTGGGGGAAACAGGAAAGTGGCAGGTGGCAGGTGGCAGGTGGCAGCACGGGATAGATCCTTCCCTCGGAGGCTTCATGTTGAAGTCCAGACATCTGGAGGGTTTCACGAATGTACGAGCAGCCTTGCTCTATTATGACTGTCGTATAGGCAAGTGCGCTCGTATGCAACTCTAGGTATGTTTCCAGGCACAGCATCCCACGGGCTCGTTGCGCCGTCGACCATCGTCTGGCCTGATGGTGGTGGTGACATTGTTTTGGCGTGGTTTTGGGATGCTTTCTGACAAGGTTTCGATATCGGCTTGGCCTTGCTTTTTGCATGGCGCGAGTCAAGCAAGCCTCGCCGAGCACCCATCGAGGCCGACAAAAACAATTTATGCTCGGCAATCCTTTTCGCTCAAGAAATTCAGGAGGCACGGCAGCGGCGTTGGCATTGGCATTGGCATTGGCGTTGGCATCGGCGTTGGCACTGGCGATGGCGATGGCGATTGACGAGACTACGGTGAACCCGCAGCTCCACAGCCCTGCGGCTGGCTACACGACGCGAATGGAGAGGCCCGTTGCATCTCCGTTGGAGAGATCCGAAAAGAAGAAAGAAGACCAGTGACGTATCCAGATCTTCGAGTCGAGCCAAGCCAGGCCAGGCCAGGCCAGGCCCAGAGCGCCTGCATGGCAGTAGTTCGTGCCTAGCGGACCAGTACAGCCACCAGCACAGAACTCCCAGCACGGTCGGTCGAGACACATGGCAACAAGCACATCCGCGTTTTCGAATTCTCCATCGCAAGGGTGGCGAGTCACTGGCGGCGACGTCACGGTCCGGGGTCCGTCAACCCATTGAGTCGTTGGTGGTCCAAGAGACGCCACGAGACACGTTCTGCGAAGCAAAAGGCGCCGAGCGGCCCAACGATGTTGTTGGGTCGTGCAGAATCAAAGCCCCTTCCATTCCTTCCATCCCCATCTGCAGACGCAAAGGCAGGGGTTCATTGGGGTCGATCCAGGCATGCGCCTCAAGTCATAAATTGCCTTAAACATGACACCCAGCTCATTGGTAGGTGTCCCGCACCATTGCCATTGTGCACGACTCGATGCCGGCACTTCAGCTCGCCAAGCAGACCGAGGGAGATGGAGGGCGTATGTCAGGACCTTCAAATGTTGCTTGAAGTATCATCACGGCTCCTAGTTCTGGGGCCATTGCTGTTTTGCTGTTTCGGTCCAATAGAATCTCTGGGCGTCTCAAGAAGACAACCCAACAAGAGTCATTCATTCTATGGTGGACGCCGTCTGAATTCAAATCTACATGCAAGGTAGCGATCCAGCGCAATGTCCCCCCCTTTTACCCCGGTCAGCCCAGGCTATTCGGGCAGCCCAGCAAGCCACCATTAACCATTACCATTCTGCGGGGGCCGTTGAACTTTTAGCCTCTTGCTGGACAGGTGACGTCGCTCCACCATTGTTCACTTGTTAACTTGTTCGCTTGTCTGTTTTCCGCTGGGAAGCTCCCGAGAGGTCAAACGCCACATGCACTATCGGTCAGACTAGAAGTGAGGCTGGCCAAAAAAAATCGTCATTTCCAACGCCTCTCCCAGGAGTGCAATCGATGTCATCTCTCCCTCTTCCATAATCCATCTCATTCTCCTTGCTTGTTCTGCAAGTCGTTTTGCGCTCTCTTCCCCCCACTCCGTCAGCCCTCGACACTGGGACATCTACACACAACAGCTCTTGTATAGCAACACAACACCACATTAGCTCTAACACGATTCGTTTCTCGCGTTTAAAAGTTGCTGCGTGGTCCGTCAGACTCACACGCAGAACGCGGAACACTACCTTCCACGACGCATGAATTCGTCCCCGGCTATTGGACCCTGATACAGCGGTCCCTTCGTCAAGCACCTGCAGCAGACCTCGAAAACGCCGACTGATCCTGTGCACAGCCCTGTTCTATTCGGCCATACCGTTGGTGCCATCTCTCATCATTTTCCGTACTGTATTTATTGTTCGGCATAAAGATTGTTACTGGCCATCGCGCTGCGGAGTGGACGAGGTACCAAAAAAAAAAAGCCCACGCAACCCCTCACCACATTTTTCCTACTGGCCAAATTTCCAACGGGGATAGTCAAAGCTGAGCGACAAGGCGCGAAGAGGGGTTGAAAAGAGAAGTAAAGAGCCGAAGAATCTCTCTCTATATATTAATATATAGACACCGCGATCAGTTGTCCGAAGAAAAAAAAAAACTCTGAATACAGTACTCAACAACATGTCTGATCGATATCAAGGGTATGTTCCGACTGCCTCAAGTCGTACTCCTACTTACAGTACCACTCGGTCCTCTGTGCCTACGAGCGTTGGATACAGTTCTATGTACGCTGGGGACATGCACGTTGTACCATGTGCGAGTCACAGCCACCACATCACACCCAGAGGCTACTCTACCTCAGTCAATGCTGCTGGCGTTCCCACGACGACTAGGACGTACGCGGTCATTCAAGAATCAAGACCACTACCCAAGACTCGAGAGAGCAGCAGACCCCGCCGATCGACGCTGGACTCCTCATCGAGACCTCCTGTCATCATAACCACGACGCAACTGGAGCGGCCACACGTGTCCTCCTCCTCCTCAACGTCGTCTCACGCCCCAAATAATGGACGCTCAGGAAGTCCAATTAGAGATGACTACCGTGCTTCTGATAGCCAAGTTTATTCTCAGCCGGCATCTTCCGTCCGATCGAGGAGTTCATCTCGACCATACCATGCCGTCACCTCCAATGCGAACTCTGGTCGACATCGAGAGCGAGCTGACAGCCATCTCAGCACTCATGAACTCGAGGCATATCGCAGCTCTCGTCCATCTGTTTCTTATCCTAGCGATCCAAGACACAGCACAGCAGCTATTGACTATGGAGATGAGGGCTACCAGTACACCAATGCTGGAGAACTAGTCAAGTACGACCTCGATCACTCGAAACCGGGCCGCCTATCCAAAAGACAAGACAGCTTGGACGCAGGATACTATCGGCCCAATATTAACTACGATGCTGATCGAAGAAATTTCAACGTCAACACCACCCATGATTTGAACCGTCCTCCCACCGGACCAAGTCGACCGGCCGATGGGAGAGGAGGGCCCCCTCCCTCTACACGAGGATTTGACAAGATCAACCGTGGCTATGACATCCGAGATGCCCTGCCTGTAATTCCAGGTCCACCTCTGCCTATTTCGACAGTGCCTCAATTCGAGAGACCAGGTAGTGCCGGTGGCAGGCGGTCACGCCCTCTATCTCTTCATCAAGAAGGGGGGTTGCGCTCGTCGCACCATGATGAGTATTATAGAAGTCGAGAAGATGAGCGCCACATGCGAGACTTGCGCGACCGCGACCGAGACCGAGACCATGAACGCCGTCCAGAATCTTTTCGATATCAGGATGACAGCGTCGTATCCCGCGGATTTGGCATACGTACCGATCTTCTGAGTACTCCATCAGAAGCTAGAGACCGCCGGCGTGACACGCGACTTGACGAACCACGCAGGCGATCGGACGAAGATCTCTGCTATGGTAATGACAGAGACAAGGACGGTCGCCGTCGAAGTCGGCTGTCGCCCGCAGAGAACTTCAGAGGGCGGAGACAAGATGGACGAGCGGGCAGCGAGGAAAGTCACGACCGATCAGAACGCTCTCGAGTCCGCGACACCTTGGCCACTGGCATCGGGGCAGTGGCTACCGCGATGGGACTGATGCCAGCGGTCTTCAAATCACAGGACAAGCGAGATTCGGAACCTTCTCTGCCAGTCCGGCGACGCAGCCCCCCGGAAGAACGTGATTCCCGGATGGATGGGCCAAGAATGCAGCAGCAGCGAGTACAAGAACCCGTGCTATCGTCGTATGAGAGACCACGCGAGTCAGTTCGAGAGAAGGAGACAATCAGGGACAATCCACCATTGATGATTCGTGAAAAAGACCCGGCACAAGACAGAGACCCATTACGTGAAATTTTTCGGGAGAAGGAGCCAACCCGCGAGAGAGAGTACGTTCGTGAGAGAGAGCCTTTGCGTGAGAGAGACTACGGCAGGGATGATGGCAGAAATTTCAACGAGCCCGCCCGACGACCCTTTACCGATGCTCAAATAAGTGTGCAACAAACGGCGCGCCACTCGGGCGGCGGCTCTGACTCGGATGACACGAAAAGAACACGACGCAATCGAACCTCCAACTCCTTCAATCCCAATGATGCGTCTGATTTGAAACACCTCAAAGAGCAGCTTGCTTCCATGGATGTGACCGATAGGCGCAGAGAAAGAGACACAGAACGACCTATAATAACAACAGATAGACCACGAGTTCGCTCACGATCTCCATCCAAGGACAGAGCATCACGCGGCTCTCCGAAAGGCTCGCCCAGGGAGGAACTCGGAGATGAGCGGCGGGGCCGTGAGTCTACTTCACCGGCGTCCGAAGGAGGCAAACAAGTCCGGGTTGTGTCTCCCCCAAAAGAGAAGTCTGAAGGCAAACCTCTTCGGGGTATTTTAAAACAACCCAAGGCTAGTTTTCCTGAGGAAGAGAATCCGGTCCGAGAGGGCGTAGCCCCTCACAAAGAAGACAAGAAGCTGAAAGAGGTTCCTCCTGGCGCGCGGTGGACCAAGATTAACCGGAAGATTGTCAACCCGGAAGCGCTGACCATCGGAAAGGAAAGATTCGAGGTGCGGGATGATTTTGTGATTGTCCTTCGTGTGTTGAGCAAGGAAGAGATTCAAGCATACGCAGCTGCGACGCAAGTCTTGCGAGGTAAGCAATAAAAAAGAACGTAGTCGATCATAGACTCGAGAAGCAATGGGCATGGCATTTAACTTCTATTTTTCTTTCTTTCTTTTTGGTACTGACACATATCGCGATAGAACGACGGCGTAATAAGCACGATGGCGACAGGGACCGGAATTCAGATCGAGATCGCAGCGTAGACGACGAGGATGGTGGCGAAGATGCAGAGCGCCATCGTCGGCACGCCCACCGGCGTGACAGCGAGGAGGGCGATGAGGAGGGCCGAGATGGCAAGCGCGACGACGAACGTCGCAGAGCACACAGACATGACGATGAAGGGGATCATCATGGACGGGCAAAGGACTCGAACAACCACCGACCAAGCCAACACAATCCACGGTCATTCAAGGAAAGAGAGCGCGAGCTAGAAGCAAAGGGATAGCGTAGGCATGGAAGAGAAAAGAAGAGACAATTTAGTATTAATACAACCGCCTTTGTGTTTGACGAGTAGTATCCTTGTAGTCCAACAGCCGGACAGACGCATAGAAATGATACGCCAAGTACAGGTGATTCCGAAGATCTCGCCATATAATTTTGGTGTAGAAAGTTTCCGAATTACCTACGACTTACTATACGCTGTGTTTAACATGACGTATGCCTTCTCTTTCCGAGTGCAAAGGATGTACCTCCACTGCATTTAGTAATCGGAAACACAATTCGTCACTGTTTACCAAGTCTAACAAGAAAGATTCTTCTCTCCACAGATGTACAACTTCGCTGCATCTCTAACGAGAAGTAACGGCACTTTTTTGCACTTTTTTGCCCTTTTTCAAGGAAAAAAAAAGATGATGCCCAAATCTTTGATGAAAGCTATGTACAGAGCTGTGTATAGAAAGCCATCTGTATATAAATGTGAACCTGGAGGATAATGCCATCTAGCTGCAGTAACCCCTCTACTGCAGCAAGGCCGTGGAGAAGAAATACCGTCTTTTTGACCAAGATGATGTGCGTGCCTGTACTGTGTTCTAGACAGGATATGGAATCTACTCGGTGTTTATTGGAGTTATACATACATATGTATGTAAGGAGGCACTTCTCCGACAGGGGGCTCAACTTATACGGCCTGTGGCACGAAATAAACCACGTGCTGCATACTACTTATATACGCACTGCACTGCATATACACGACACGTACATATGCATGCATGTGCGTCTTCCTGCTCTCCACTCCCACGGCATCTGCATTGCATTGCATTGCATTGCATCTGCATCTGCTCCTGCTTCTGCTTCTGCTTCTGCATTCCCCCCCATTCATCGTCTTGCCGCACACGCCAGGGGGCATGTAGACAAAGGAAAAGGACCTCCTCTGCGCACCGTCTCGCATGGTGCTTGCCTCTCCGGCTGTACCTCCTGTAGTGTGCTATAATAGAGGGAAGTGCCAAGATGTTGGGTGTAGAGGGCGGATGTGGTGGTTGTGTGGTATTGAGGGAGGGTGTACATGTGTAATTGGTGCGGGTATTGGACATTTACAGTGAGAGTGGCGGGCTTAGTTTTTAAACGAAAAAGAAAAGGAACTCTTTTTTGTTTCTTTTTTTTTATATCGTTTTATATAGTTTTTATATAGTTTTTATTTTATTTTATTTTATTTTATTTATAAATATTTTTTATAGTTTATTGATTTTTTAGATAAGTTTCTTTTATTCTTTGTATATTTTTAATGATACATGTATATTATATTTGTACCTTAGATGGGCCCCTTTACCTTTTAGCCAACCCATTCCGTCATTACAAATACACAGTCCACTTCGTACACACAACACTCTCGTGTATTTCACTCAATAGACACCACCACGATCTGCACACATCAATCCCATCACTATCGATCGTAAATCAAAACCACATCGTGCATTTGTTCCCTTCTTACAACTTGATGGACACGTCGTAATGATCCAGCAGGACCGCCACGGCAGTCACCGCCCCCATGTACGACAGCATGATGGCCATGGTCTCCACGGGCGTAGAATGCAGGGTCTTGACCGTCATGTTGACCAGCCCCGTCAGGAGATTGGCCACGAGAAACACGGCGAGGCCGTTGCGGTTATACGCCCTGAGGACAGCACTGGTGGCGGTCCGAACGGCCTGCCGCTCTGTTTTGCCGTCGCGGGCGTTGAAGGTGGCGGGGAAGAAGAGGGTGTCGATGGCGCAGCACGCGAGGATCTGGATACTGTTGAAGGCGGCGACCCAGAGCACGTAGGGGAGGTTGGCTATCCGGCGGGAGACGTTGAGGCCGAGGCCCAAGGAGTAGGAGGTGGTGAGGTAGTAGAGGGTGGACCAGATGGCGGCCCACACGGCGAGGGTCATGAGGAGGGTGTTTCGCTGGGTGCCCGCGGAGACGTTGCTGCGCGGGTTGATGCTGCGCGAGAGGGCAAACATGCCCAGGTCTTGGCCGGCGAGAAAGATGGCCAGGTAGCCCAAGAAGCTGAAGATGCCTTCGCGGTTCATGGAGAGCAAGTCTCGGCGCGGCGCAGTCAGCATGTAGGCTTTCAGATCCGTCGTCTCCAGCATGACTTGATAGGTGCCGCTGACGAGGAGCGCGAGGGCGGCATACGAGGGTATGTACGAAAGAACGGACTGGAACGTGGCGACAAAGGGCGGGAGGAGACCCAGCGTGAAGAAGAAGTTCCAGTGGACGCCGTATTCGCTGACGTGTTCTGCGTAATCGAGACCCTTGACGCTGAGCAGGCGGATGACACCTAGGGCGAGAAGGGGAATGGAATGGCGCGCCGAGTAGACGAGGCGTTGCAACAGGGCCACGGGCCGGCCCGAAGCTCGCTCTTTGAGAAGGGGTCGCGCTGCTACCACGCCGGCTGTGAAGACGAAGGATCCCACGCCCATGTCCATGAGGGAGGTGCCCCAAGTTTCGACCTTGGCGAATCGTCGCGGAAACAGACGAAAGTCGACGGCCAAGATGCTGACACACGTCATGATCATCATGGCGCCTCGGTACGACGTCAAGAACGGCTTGATGGGGATCACATCGAGCTGCGACGAGGAACTTGTGGATGCCTTGCTGTCTGCTGCTGCTGCTGCTGCAGAGGCCGGCGGCGGGGTCAGCGTCTTCTTCTTGCTGCGCCCCGTCCGAGGTGGCATCATGTACACAAATGCCACGGGAGCGAGGATCAGTAGAAGCAGAAGCGTTGGCGTGCTGGCGTACAGCGTCGTGGCGAGGAGGAATGCGCCGACATTGAGAAGGAAGTCGACCGTGTAGCTAAGCAGCGAGGGCGGATGAAAGAATGACTGGCGGGCCTGGAGGGCAGACCAAAGTAAGATGGCGACCTGGAGATTTCCAAATAGAAAGGCTGTTAGTTTTGGAAGCGCATCCATACGCGTTGGAGAGGGAGGAGGAAAAATGAAAAAGACGAAGCAAAAGAGCTGGTTGGGACGAACCGGCGCAACGGCAGTGACGGCCGCGATTTCTGATACGGCACCGCCCGAGAGGTTGGACACAAAGTCCTCCTTTTGTTGCTTGTAGCTCGACTCGGACATGGCGACTAGGAGCTGCTATCATGTACTCATTTTTCAAGTGCTTACTTCGCGGGCCTTGATGCGAATCGCAAAGAAAAGAAGCCACCATGTCATGTCGTCGTCTGTCGACCCTGTGAGCGACGGGGCCCCTTCAGCCTCGTCCGCAGATGCAGCCGTCCAATCGAAATTGGGAGAGAAAAGTGGAGTACCATCCTCACCACGATCTATCTGTGTGGCGTGGGACAGAACGGCGTGGCGCATTGCGAGCCCGCTGCCTTGAACCAGGCTGGTTTACCAGGACTCCAGGAGTCAAGACCCTCCACGACGGTTGAGCACACATACAATGTACATGTCACAATTATTCGGCTGCCATGGCATTCCTGTCTTGCAGAAATCCAGCACAGCATTGGCAGATCGACAGTGCCTAGGAAGCATCATCTATGCACCAAGGAAATAGGATAGGGCAAAAGGCAGAACGCAAGGCAAGACCCGTTGCTCTGTTTCGGTTCGTCCCGAGTAAGATTCTCCTTCAGCCACACGTTGACGTTGGGTGACGCCATCAGCTTGCCCGAATAAGTAAGGAGGCGGTGATGCAGCACGTGGGCAACTTGACGCTGACAAAATATGGACATGCATACAAACATGTATGTATGTATATCTGTATGTACGTATTCATAATCATTTTGTCGCGCAAGTACATATGCTCGTGTTTATAGAGCTGTCGAGCTGAAACGCCAGTCGGACAAGTATTGTCCTTGTCAAGCTGTATGTCGCCGAGTTATTTGTGCCGTCTGTGTGGCTCGTGGCTCTTGTCCCTATCGGTTGATGCCTGCGGACCGCAATGACTCGTTCTTGGAATACGCTTTTTCCTCGTCGCCGGGTGCTGGAAGTCCTTTCGTGGCAGCAAAAGCACATGGATGAAAAGGAGGTCGAATGGGCGATGCATTACATGGAGCAGATGAGGAGAGAAAAGCATGAGGGGGATTCTCTACCAACCGCCATGATATTGGTCAGTCAATGACAAACCCTTGGAGCCAGATGGGAGACACTCTTCTATGGCTGGCCGCAATCGTCCGCAATACTGGTTCGTGACCATGGGTGTCAGCTGAAAACAAGTGCCGAGACAAATCCTGCGCAACTCGATTTTGTCAGGGCGCTGGATGCGGATCAAGACTTGCCCACTCACCAAAGACCAAGAAACATTTCTACTAAAAAAAGCCGCAACGCAATCAACCGTGTAATGAATGGGACCGACACGGCTAGGATGGGTTGATGCAGGTTCGCTTCGCAAATAATGGATATGCCAAAGAACCAGTGGCCAGTGTGCCATGTCCATCAGCAGAGCCGCCAAACAAGGCCATTTCGGGATCGGAGGGGGCGTGTGCATCTGGCTGGCTGACGGGCGGACGGGCGGGAAGCGCCCCTCCTTTCCCCACGTAGGGGTGTGTACCTAGAGCCAGGGCTGGCCCTCAACTTTTATGTCCGTTGTCGCTCGTCTGTCTGCTTCGTGGCGGGAAGTATGGACTTCTTCTGTCCACCTTAACTGCGAATTCACATGTCGCCCTCGCCCTTGCCCTCGCCCTCTTGGTCACATTCCAATAGTTAATAGGTCGTATCGTCACTTGCATCCAGAACTTGGTACGGAGGTCTCTCGGCATGCTGCTTCTTTTCTCTGCCTGCATGTGGGCTTTGTTGGCTGACGCTGATTTTGGTGAATTGGAACCATAACGTGGAAATCCATGTTATAGAATACAAAAACAGTCTTAGCCTCTGGCTGCCATGCGTCGGCCTGCAGAAAATGCCAGACAAACATGCGTGAGCAAGTGTCTCGGTTCTCGACTCTCAACATGCCTGCATTATTAGCGTCTTATCATTGTGCAGCTCCCCGCGCAAAAATCCACAACAAGCCCACAGACCCATAACCCAAACCGCCGCCATCGGACGCCAACAAATAACTAGTACCCTTGGTTCGACATTGAATTCGCAAGCTCCGAGCAATAATTAACTTGATGCAGTCTGGCAGACGCAGAAGGAAAACGGAAGAAAAATAAATGGTAAAAATAAATAAAAATAACGATCGGGCCTGAATCAAAAACCCATGCTGAATGGCGTTACTTGACTTGTTTCTTTCCGCACAAATAAGTTTGCATGTCGTAGTATTGAGATAACATGTGAGATTTGTGTCGCAGGGTCAATTCAACGGCATGGCCATCATGGCTGGCGTTACGGTCGTCGTACTCTTTCAAGACCCTTTACCTGAAGTCATCGACTCATCGTACATGAGACGTGGGCCGGTACAAAATATTTAGATTTGATGACGGGCCGGAGTTGATACCGACGCCATGTAGCGCATTAGCCACCATCGAGATCTTCCTTGCAGCTGCACTAGCACCACACACACAAAAACACTTGTCAGTCTCACGAACCGCGTCACGCACCTGGTCGATGCCAAAATGCTGGTAGGCCAGGCAGAAATTTCCCAGCCGGGTAGGGAATGAATTAACCTTTCTGGTGCAAACAACAAAAGAGAGAAAGAAAAGAGAAAGAAAACAAAACACATGAAAAAAAGCCTTCTGTTAAAACAATTTTGATGAATTGTTCAGTCAGACACCTAAGAAAACTTTTTCTTTGCCTGAGCCCTCTACAACGACGCTTGCATAGCGTAGTGTAACTTCCACGATTGGGATATTAAACAAATTCCCTTTATTAGCAAAAACAATAACCCTCAGGTGATTTCAAAAGAGGAAAAGGGAGGATAGTGGCAAATTAGTTCTTGAAACGACTACACAGCTGCAAAACTTTTTTTTTTTTTTTTAAAAAAAAGGAAAAAGACAAGAAATTAAGGCTCGCCTTTTCCTTGTAGATTAAAAGATGGGGGACGAAAAAAGAGAAACGCCGAATAGGTTGCAGGATGCAAAGTTCTGTCAGCCTTTGCCATCGACGGCAACCAAGTGCAGACTGTATCAAGAGAGAAAGGGGGGGGGGATGACACAAATAGTACAGATTCATGCAGGAAATAACTGATGGGTCGATAAGAAATATCCCATTCTCTGCATCGTTCCAGTTGGTACCTCAAATGAGAAAACATAATTTCAGAACATTTCTGGTGTGCGCAGGCTTGTGTGGTCCGGTGCATCCGCAAATAGTGCCAATGGAATTCGAATTGGCATGTACGATGTGCTCGAGTCATAAGCGGCATATCCGTGCTTCTCCCATGCGCCAACATCTCTCGATTCGACGGGCGTCTGTCGTCCCTTCTGACGGACGTTGTAGCGAATCAGAGAGCCATTGCCGGGAGGTATCTTCAAGACTATGGATGGCTGAGGAACAGGGGCAAGTCGTTGAGCGTCATTCCTATCGCCGTCGGCGCGGCTACCCCAGGAAGTCTGTAAAGGATGATCATTCATCAGCCCTGGTGGCCTTGTCAAGAGATTCGAGGCAAGCGCATGCTGCGAGGTCAAACATACCATGTTGAGAGTAAACAGGGCATAGAGCTTGACCAGGCCATGAAAATAGCCAAAGGCAATGGAAACTGGCAGAAAAATGACATCGCGGGGATTGCGTCTGAATAAACCCATCAACTTGACAACCTTTGTGAAAGCAAACATGAAGATGAATTGTGCCCAGAAGGCGTAGCGGCGGTGCTCCATGTCCCAGTCAGCCGTTGCCCACCAACAGGAGGCAAGTAGCAGGGGGTCCACCACGATCGCCAGCGACGTAAACGTGGCAATGTGGAGCGCGTATGTGCACCACCACTGCTGGCTACAGAATCGTCAATTTTCATTAGCCTTCAGGGTCGGCTTTCTCTAAGAGCGGAACCAAAACCTACCGCCAGACATGCCTCTCGGTGACGAGGCTGGTCCAGTTGCTCCTCCAATTGCTCCGCGCCCAGCGGGAGCATTGGTAGAGGAACTTGTGGTTGTTTTCGAGGGTGGTCTCAAGCTCACATTCAGCATTGTACTGGATCCAAGTCTTCCACTGGTGGCTGACTAGCCAACGGGTGACGAAGTTGTCGTCGTCCGCGTTCAAAATCCAACTTCTCCATTTTTCATTCTTGAATGCGTGCATGAAATCATGGCTTGAGAGAATCTCCGAGCGATATGCTCCGGTTCGGCCTGACATGCATGAAGTACCTCCATCTATCTGGTGCGTGGCAGAAATCTCAAAATTTCGGCGTTCGATGTAGGCAGCACCAAGCCAGTTCCATACCCGAGTTGCCCATAAGCCCGCTGCCTCGCGCCTTACGCGTTGACAGGTTCCGACCCCGCCAATCTTGGGATCTTCGAACGGAGCCAGAATCCATGGCAACATGGTTGAGGGCCATGTCACATCATCATCGGCCATAATGGTAACGGCCGTTCTGACTTCCGGTAACGCTTCGCACACCTGAAGCCTCTTATTCGCAATTGGACTGTGAAGCACTTTTACATTGGTGCCCAATGACTCGGCCAGGCGCTGCAGAGCCTGACTCTTATCGTGGGTTGTCACCAGAATGAGTTCCGCTGGCTGGCATGCCAGAATACTCTGCAGTGACGGCCGTAGTTCCTCCAAGGCGTTATGTATCGTGGGAATTACGACTGTCACATCATTGGGTGTGAAGCTTGGTTTTACCGGAAGCGGTTTCGATTTATACGTCCAGTGGCTCACACAGTGAACGAAAAGTCGGACATATCGATGAACCCTACTCATAAGAACCAATTATCAACAAATACAACCAAAATGTATTGCCTTCAATGGAAAACACAAGAATAAAACATTTTGGCTCACCAGAAACACCAAAATACCCACGCCCAAAAGGTGGTGGAATACCAAAAGCCGAAGGAAATCTCGAAGTGGCCAAGGGCTTCAGCTGCGAGCGTTCCCATGTCGTGCACGAAGCTCTCCATGGCTATTTCCGGATCTTTTTCACTGTAGAAAATCCAGCAATGACTTTTCAAGAGAACGTAAAACCTGGATGCAGAGATATCCATGTGACCACTCAATGTTGCCCCAACATGTGGGCGAAGTCAAGATATTGATATGAAGGGCGTTGCCTGGTGTCGTATCGAAACAAAAAGGGGTCCGAGACGCCCGCGAAAGACAGAATTATTCAAGCACTTGACTTCATTCCTTCCGTGGTTTCTGGAAACTCAAGCGAGGTGAAGCAAAGTGTGCGGATCTCTTTTTTTGTTCCTACTCTTTCTTCTCTATTTGCGGAAAGAGCAAACGGGAGAAAGTAAGATAGGTACTTTTATCCCAGCCACAGATTTGAACCGACCAGACATCAACAAGCTCTGCCCACCTGCTCACTTTGGACCAAGTCCCAGGAAGATACCTAGAATGAATCCGAAGAAAAAGCAATGTAGTTTCGCCAATGGACTGATAAAATCAACAATGCAACTGAACCAAACCTCAACTTCAGGAAGCGAAACTCGTGGTGACGTACAAAGCCTAATCGACGCACGATAAGGTCAGGGTGATGTGACGGATTCGTGAGCTCAGCACAGGATATATATAGAGCAAGAAACAAGGAAAGACGAATGAGAGATGTGGATTTTTAGGGAAATTGAGAAGAGAAAAAAAAGAGAGAAAAAAAAGAAGGAGATGAACCAAAGACGCTATTAGCTCAACCTGAGATATGCCTTGTGTATAATTTGGAGACGTGGACTAGATCCAGCTTTGAAGAGAAGGATGATTATTCTTCAGACGTGGTTTATGATGGAACAGGGTCCTAGATATTTACATGGAACATCGACCAAAGAGGACAGCTGATGAATGAGACTTGAGACGACCAGGAATCCAGGATGCTCCCGCGTCCCCGAGAGGAGCATCCTCGACTTTCACCTCATGTTATGCATGTCCATGGAGAACCAAGAGAAGGTGCCAGACGAGGCAACTGCTCGCATGTGCACGATCACACAGGTACCAGTGACCCATTGACAAAGGAGGCATCGACTCAAAGCTCGGGATTTGCGTATTTGCTGTTCTAGCACGGTGCAAAGAGGCTTCAATGTTGGCTGGTGCTCGAGGCTAGATTTGGATGTCTGGATGTCCAGGGATGTGGACGTGGTGGATCGGCAGGGCTCGCAGTCGAGGAGGGGGCGTGAATTTCTAAAAGAACCAGGTGGCAGGCACGTTGAACTATTGAGGGAACGATGGGGCCAGCACGCACTTGAGCAACCGAAGGCAAGTGCGAGTGCAGAGCAGGTGCAGGAGCAGGTGCAAGGAACGTGGGTGGCATAGCGCGGCGGGGCGTGCCTTCCTCCATCGTCTTTCACCTCCTCGCCTGGTTCCGGGCTTTTGTTGCATCGTGTTGTGCGCACCTCGCCGCAACATGCCACGCGTTTCTGCTGGCTATCAACCTACTAGCTAGCCAAGGAAGAAGGCTTTCGTCTTGTCCAAGAATATTAAACACCCCGGGGCATTAACGCCGAACCAAAGATCTTAAACGACGTTCAGCTCACATGGATCAAGACAAACCTCGACGCCGATGAGGGAGCGATTTAAACGTTTCGATATCAACTTAGGTTTATGTTGGAGCCTGTGAGTTTTTCTGGATAGAAAATGTTGCGCCATGATCCACCAAGCGCTGCACGCCGTAGTAGTACAGCACGTACATGCCTCGTCGTCGCGCTTGCGCCTCACCATACCACATGCCCCGGAGCTTATTTGTGTACATGTGCTCAGCCGTTATTGCCGGCGCTCTCCCACAAACTTTCTTCAAGTGACCAAAAAAAATAATAATCAAGAACAAGCAGCGGCTGGAACTGTCGATACACTCACGATAGCAGGCCGGCTATTGTCACCAACCAGACCCACGCAGATCTGATCAATGTCTCCAGACTTCACGCCAACGAGTAAACGACTATTGATAGCTCAAAGCAACGAGCCTGGCAGTTATGGCTCTGGCCTCAGAATGTCGAAACGTCGAAGAATTCCTCAACAAAGAGCAGCAGCATAGCGGAGTCATTGCATTGAAAAAAAAATTAAAGCGAGAAATGAGATCACATAAAAAGACTTTGGAAACCCCAACCACACTTGCTAAGAACGCGCGGCGAGTGGACTTGCTTGCATGCAAGCGGTACAGTGCTATATCCTCCACCCAAGGCGCTGCCTCGACTTTGATACATGCAATCAAAGAAGTTTTTCGCGCTGGCGTACCCGTCTTGCATCTGCGCCATCATGCGGCCCATGTCATACCAGATGGAGGTCCATGCAACAAGGAACATGACCATGGCCCATCAGCCACGCGAGTTGACAGCAGCATTGGGAGCATCTGCTTGGATGCTTTAGGAAGACGCGGCGCATTTTCTCACTTGCCTGGACTCCTCTGGAGGGGAGTGAAGCGTCTGTGGTAGGACAGCCTTCCCCACTTGCCATTGTCCATGGGTTTGTTGCCGGCGGAAATACCATGTCACGTTGAAAACGGCCAGACCTGAGCAACTTCAAACAGCCACATTGGCTGGTGGAGTTGTGCATGTAATGCGTTGACGAGCATATGTGTGTATCGTGGGTCGTAGGTAATTCTGAAACTTTTTACACCAAAATTGTATGACAAAATGTTCGGAATTACAAATGTCAAAGGCCGCATACGCCTCAACGCCATTGCCTACGAAACCTCAATGAGACTTCTGGTATCAAATGGCAATCGCAGTCCAATGGCTTCAACGGTGCAAGATAGGGCCGACAATGGCACAGCAACTACATGTTCATATCGGAAACTAGCGCATGCACAGTCAACGCATTCAGAACGATTCTGGTGGCTGAAGGATGCAAACCCAGGCGTGCGTCGTACCAGAAGCTTCCTTATTATACAGAGGTAGGTTAGGTTCGTGCACTGCACACATCCTGGTAAACTTGGAGCATGGCACTTCCAGTAGGCCTTGGATTCTGAGGGAAGATTTCGTCTTTGCTAAATATGTGATTGTTCAACTTGGAATCTTTGGTTGTTGGACATCATAGCTTGGGGCAATGTTGACGGGCTCTTGCTGATACGATACAGTTTCAAGTCGAGTTGCTTTTCGACAAGGACCAATGCGTGCCCGCGCTGGTGATCTATCGATCAATGCTTACGGTTTCGGCTCTTTCTTGGGGGCAAATCTCTCTCTTGGTAAGTTTTATTTTCCGGTTCCTACGATTCACTACTTGCATGACCAGCGGTTCCGTCGCAAGAACAAGTCAAGAGTATGGAACAACTTGAGCGAACAGCCAGCCAACGCGCCTTTACCAGGTCCCGTCTCAGCATCAGCAGCCCAACTACAATAAATAGAACCAAAGACACCATCAGCATATCCAGGCCCAACCTTACTCCACGCTGCTCACCATTCGCGGATTCAATTTTTTTTGGCATTTTATTCCGCGTTGTTCCGCATTGTTCCGTGGCCCATGGGTGTAATCACTCATTCGTTGCCAATCATGTTCTCTCAGACACGTGCTGGGTTTGCTGATCTTGGCAATTGCCGCTCGCTCATGTCGCTCTCGGTCGTCATCTTCGCGTTGTTTGCTTATCGCGGCGCGGGCACCACGAGCAGGATGCCGGAAAAACCTGCGCTCTCGTGGAGTTGTGGACATGGCATCGTCCGGGGTCTAACAAGCTTCTCCGACCAATGTCCGAAACAACGTCCCTCATTTGTGGGTATACATTTGCATGTTATATGCGCAACGTAGGTAGCGAGCCTGCTTGGTACTCTTCTATAATACTGGAGACGCTGCTTCGGTATCAACGACTCGCAGTCGAGTCATTTCCTTGGAGGGCGGGGTTGTTGTTGTTGTCGGTTGGGGGGCGTGGCGCGGGAAACATGGGCAAATTCGCTGACGAGCGACCTGGGATCGTCGGCATCTCGGTTTTTATGGAGGCACTCTCCGTCTGACCGCAACGTACGACGCGAGGCATCAGGCCAAGTGAGTGACTGGGAAGACAAGCTTGGCGGACCCCAACAAAGTCCGAATTACCCATGGCAAAACTTTCCTTCTCGCGTTGTCTCTCCTTTTGGAAGTAATCGGTTTTTTCCTCAAGGATCTGAGCAATGCGCTTGACGATGGGAACATGTGCATCAGCCCATAATGCGCCTTTGAGCTCCGGATGTTTCATCTCGTCTTCATCACAGACGCAAAACAAAGTCTTACGAAGAAGCATTGATGCCAAGTGGACTGTGAGGCCGAGGGCCAAGAGGCAAACAGGCGTTGTCAACTGCACAATGCCCCGATTGTACATCGTCTCCATTGGCGTGCTCCGTCAGCATCCAAACTTGCACTCGGAGCCTTCAGAGCCACTCCCTTTCTTTTCGGCCAGGCACTATTATCAACCAGGTTGCTCATATGCTCACATTTAGACAAGTATTGGCGTGATAAACATTCAGCACGTCTGTGTGGGTATTGCAGATCTTGATCATCAGTCAGGTCCAAGTTAACTGATCAGCAATGCTTGATGTGCATGAGAACGTGCAGCCAAGTCAAGCGAGCTTCTCCAGGCACGAGTATTCCGAGATGCTGTTGGCCATTCTACGGACATGGAGTTTACTTATTATACCCAAGTCGCGAAAAGCTGAATGACCGCTGCAAAGCACATCTCTCAACGTCAAGATGGAGTCTAGGCGTGACTCATACTGCTCTGACGGAGCTGGATCGTCTGCCGTCATCAACGGCCACCGGGAATGGGCAAAACTCGGCGACGGCGAGAACAGAACACACAGAAGTGTTTTTGTTGTTGCCCCAACAACGGATGGCGTCCCGAAGACAAAGTTGGGGGCATCAACCTACTATCAGAAAGGTGTATGGACTCGGAATACATGTAAGTCCCCCACTCTCCCCTTTTTGGGGTCTCATTATTCTGTCCTGACTTGTGCGGTTCATCAATCAACCGAGATTCTTCTGATAGACTGGTGAACGAGAGAGCTTCCAGAGGTGACGCCCACGCGGTACAGCTCACTCGAAAAACTCCGTTGTGCAGTGTACCACGGTACTAGTGAGGAAACAAAGGCTCCTCCTACCTTAAGTTTATTTCGTTTGTGAGATTTTCAACGTCCTAATCTAATCACATGTTAGCCACCCTCGTGATCGGTCTTGACCCCAGAGTTCCTTTGTCTGGGCATGTTGCGGGCGGAGCATTCCCATATAATACATGTACCATGTTCCCTTAGAAGATGCTCTTCTTTCATTGCTTCTCCTTCTTTTATCTACTCCCCTGCTTGGAGATTCTTCTGAATGCGCCAAGATGCACACCTGCGCATGCACAGCACGGAAGACGCGACACATATACCGGGCTGTTTGTTGACCATTTTTTTTGGCATTACAACAGATCAGCCAGGCATAGCCGAAGCTTTTCATTTTTGCCACAAACTTTCCTTGCTTACAGTTTAGCTCGAAATCCACAAGCATGGCCACCAAATATGCCGGTAAGATGGTAACACGATGGCAAGGAAAAGAAAATGTTGGCAAAAGGGTAACGAGATCTGGTCTAAACTTCACAACCTACAAATGGAACATGACGTTCCTTTGTTTGCGAAAATGTAAGATTTGCATGTGACAATTGTATTTTGTTCTATGAATACATACATATATACACATGTACATACAGATATATGTATAAGCCCACCACGGCATCTAATCCCGCTCCGCTAGTACAGACTATTCCTGCTCTCACTCTCCGCCATTTCGTTAACAGCCCCCGAAGGTAATGCATAAAAGCGTAATCTATATAGAATTCAGCAGCAAAAGAAGAGAAAAAGACAAAAAAGGAAAAAAAAAAAAAAAGGTTGACGAAGAAAATAGACAGTCCGTATCCGACAAAAAAGGATGGAGAACGAGCTCACGAAACCCGTCCACAATCATGTCATACGGCGTGAACACATCCAACCATTCTCATGGCCCTTCACACCACCCACGAGTTGCATCCCGCTGCCGAGCAGACTTGCTTGGGGCGGGGGGTGGTCCGGACATATACACGCATGTGAGCACGGAGGGATGTTCATGTATGCATGGATGGGAAAAGACGAGAGGAAAAGAGGGGGGGGGAAACAGACAGTGGAAGATATATAGATTGACTACACTAAAGAAAAGAGCACGAAAGAAGTGTAAAGACCTTGATACAACCCAACTTAACCACTGCGAGGACGGCGCTACACACACACACACACACACACACACACACACACAAACCATAATTGGCACACCAACAATGCTCAAGTCACGAGAAATATATATATATTTGTCAAGACGAATGAAAGAACATGATACAAACACAAAACGCTAAATCCAAACCAGTGTTGGACACAAAAGGCTGTGAGGCAAGACAAGAGAAAGAAAAACCAAAAGGCCGTAATAGACGACGGGTTGTGTTGCGCACCCAGTCCCATTTCTCGTCATGCTTCTTGTCGACCTCGAGGATATCGTGGGGGAGAAGAGAAAACACACAAAAAAAAAACAGGAAAAGGATGAAAAAAAAACCAAGTCACATTTTGTGCGTGTGCTGCCCACAAGTTCCCCTTACAAGGAGCTCCCAATGTCCTGATGATGCAGTCATGAGAAAACGCCAAATAAAAAAATGACGAGGGCAAAGGGGAGGGAAATACAAGAATGGCAGGCTGTCCAAACATTTGTTCATCCCAAGAACTCCATACGTTAAAAAGAAAGGAGAACAGATATCGAAAAAGGCGAATGATTCGGTAATAGCCAAAAAAAGAAAAAAGAAAAAAGAAAACCCAATAACCCGTGAGAGTCCTGTAGTCCTGATATGGTGGCCGGTTGAGTTGCTTATAATTCGGGTTGTTAAATTGATTTGCTTTTTTTTTTTTTGAACTTTTTTTGTATTTTTTAAGACGTCCCATCCAGGCCTCATGGCGTAAAAGTGTGATTGGCGAGAAAAAAGTACGAGTCGGCGAGAGTCATGATCATTCCAATATCCCAGGCTTCTGCTGCTGCTTCTGTTGCTGCTGCTTTCCCCTGTGGTTCGGCTGCCCGGCTTGTGGCTTTCTCCTAGCGTCTGCCCAGCTTCAAGAGACGGGTGCGAAGCCATAGTACAAAAGCAGTCCAGACGCCTGCAGTCTTGTGCTTGGCCGACTTGGCCGTCTGTGCCGTCCTGATTCTCTTGGACGAGAAAAAATGAACATCATCAGCTCGGATAGGAGTGGTTTGTCGGTCATGAGTGCTTTCGTAGCCGTGGGTAGCAAAATCAATCTTTTCTCGTGCGTCGTCGACCTGGGCACCGTGTTTCCTCGAAGAACTCGTGATGCGAATGTCGGTGCCACTGGACCTGGTACCGCTGGACACGCTGTCGTTACCTGTACTTCCGTTACGCAGACGAGATTGCGTCTTTTCCAATCGATGCGTCTCTTTGCTCTCGGCGCGCTCCCGCTTGCGATGCTGCTCTCGTGCGTACTTTTCTTCCTTGGCCCGCTCTTTGGCCTCAAACTTGCGGCGGGCCTCAAGAACGTGTTCCTGGTGCGTCGAGGTGTCCAATTCACTTCGGGACCGGAGGCGAAAGCCACCCATATCCAGTGAGTGGCGTAAAGGCGACATGGGTGATGCCGAGGACGAGGTCACATTGGTCTGTGATGTGGACAAGGCAGTGGCGGCTGTGGTGCCCAAGGGACCGGTGGATGAGAGCGGCGAGTCTGCTACCAGCGAGGACAAGGCGCTCGAGTCAAGTTCCGACCTGCTCTGATTCACAGATGCGGTGCCGAGAGGTCGAGCTTGGGCCAAGGTGGAACGGGTGGCCGAGATTCGTGTCGTCGGGTTTCCATCCGACAGCGAGCTGGTGCCGTGACCGACAAAGGAGGGACGACGGTGGTTGGGGTGCTGGAAGTAGGCAGACTGGTAGAGAGCAGGCCGAGGGGTCGTCGAGGAGGAATAGGCGGAGTGGGCGGAGTGGGTGGAAATGGTGGAATGAAAGGAGGAGTACGGGTCGATGTCGTCGACGTCGTCGTCCTCGGTGATGGTGGGCGAGTAACCAGGAATGAAACCGTTGTCGAGCGAGGCTCTGGAGTTGGCATACGACAATATGGGAGGCGTCGAGGTTTGGGGGGTTTGCTGGAAGGGGTGGACAAAGGAGCCACCGTTGCGGCCGCTGGTGGTAGTCGCAATGGACGAGGCGTGGGAGTTGCCACTTATCGAGCGCACATGGGAGTATTTACCTCGCGCGCCTTCGGTTGTGGCTGTCATGGCCAGGGCTCCTGCTGCATAACCAACGGAGTCTCGTCCACTTCGCATGCTGGACACGGCTGGTGCTGGATAATGATACGACGCATCACTGTCATAGGTGCCAAAATCCGGGCCAGCGGCAAAGCCTGGAGACGGCTGGTCATCCCACCCACGGTCGAGATCGAGCGACGACCCCCGATCCGTATGCGAGTGCAGCTTCCTGAGAATGGGCTTGACCACAGTTCGACTTCGCGACTTGGAGAGCTTCCCTGCGGGATGGCTAAAAACACCCGAATGAGCCTTGACGGACGCCATTTCTTTTTTCCTTTTTTTTTTTTTGGGTGACCGAGTCAGAACAGCCGAGCCTCTGGGAAAGTTTTCAGCGAGGGTTGGGGTGTTTTTGTTGTTGCTGCTGCCGCCGCTGCCGCTGCTACCGCTACTGCTGTCGTCGATACCAATATCAATGTCAATGCCGACGTTATGTCGATGCCGATGCCGGTGGAATGTCAATGCCGTTGTCAATGGAATGTCGCGGCGGACAATACTGTTGGTATGAGCCCGAATTCTTTACGCACATCAGTTGCGGCAGGACATCTCTCGACCCGGTCACTCGATGCCCCTATGCGGCTTCTTTGTTGTTACGGGTGGCTGTTGATTTTGTTGTCGCCGCCGCCGCCGTCGCTCAAAGTTGCACAGAAACGCTCTCAAACCAAGACAAACGCAGGAAGCCGGGCAATCTTACAAACAATCGGCGGTGATGAAGGCTCGCCGAGGG